>PVJL010001818.1:0-112854 GCA_004026885.1 Lyroderma lyra
AGTCTTATTAGTTCTTTATATATTTTAGATATTAGACCCTTATCTGATGCGTTATTGGCAAATATTTTCTCCCATTCAGTTGGCTGTCTCTTTGCCTTGTTGATGGTTTCTTTTGCTGTGCAGAAGCTTTTTAGTTTAATATAATCCCATTCATTTATTTTTGCTTTTACTTCCCTTGCCTTTGAGGACAGGTTCATGATCATTTTACTTTCTTGTGCACACAAAGAGCATCCACAAAGCTACTCGCTCCCCACTCATCCTGCTCAAATGCTAAGATTCCCGCTTTGTATCTCAAAAGTCCTTTATTAATTTCAGTTGAGCTGTTCTAAAGATGTCATGTGGATATTCATAAAACAATTTTATGTGAGAAGTATTTTTTTAGGGAGGGACAGAGGGAGTGGGGATTGAAGTGCCCAATAGGGAAAACCAGAAAATGGACCCTGAAGTAATAGAGAAGTTGTGTCTTGATGGTTGTGGTTAATAAATATTTACAGTGAAGTCCTGAGCTGCAACTCTGCAGTTTTGTTAGTGTAAATGTTTCATCACCACGAACTATTTGATGGACTCGTGGAGCAGGCGACTGGTGCAATGCATAGCAGGCTGAAACCATGCTCCCCCTTGTCAGGGATGTGCTGTCTGGAGGCATCATGGTTTTTCACTAGAGTTAATGCAGTGGTCCTAGCTGAGACTTTGACTGTTTTCAACTGATAGGCTTGTGAGAAGTTGACAAAAGCCCCTCTACCCTTGAAGAATGACTGCCCCAAATGAAGCTGATAGGTTTTAAATAACGGATAGGTAGCTCTGCAAATAAATGAGCCAGATCCTGCCGCCTGCCCAGGTCCCTCTGGAGGCGCACGAGGAGGTGCTTACCTCCCTCCACCTGCATCATGGGCACATGTGCTGACGGAAGTATCGACTCAGTGGCTGACTAAGAGAAAGGGGAGACATGGAGAGTGTGTGGGGAGAGTGGACAGAGGGGCTGCTGCTGCAGACCCAGTGGGTGGGGGAGCCAGATTTAGAAGAAAAGCCCATGTGGTGGGAAGACGATGTCCTACCTAGCACAGTGGCTTTTAAACTTCTAGAATCATGTGATTTCTTGCTATTCCCAGTGTGGGCAGTGGCAATAGCATCATCTGGAAGCTTGTTAGAAATGCAGAATCCTAGGCCCTACCTCAGACTGACGGGTTCAGAATCTGCACTTTAAGGAGATCTCCAGGTGATTTGTATGCATGTGAACGTTTGAGAAATACAGAACACTTTCCTTTTAATACATTTACAGGTCCTTTGTCAAACATTAAATGTTAGTGATTATAACACAGATTAGTAAGCCATTCAAAGACATGCTGGTTTGGGCCCTGCCTCTCCCCCCACCCGCACCCCCCACTTCCCCATATTTTAGGTAAGGAAGGGTTGCATAAGAACAGCAATAATGTGAATTTAGTTGGGAATGCTGTTGGTGGGAATTTTCCTGGGGTTTTGGCCATCAGACACCGTCATCAATGTGAACTCCGAGTGGTGCTCTTCAGATTTGAGCAGGAGGGCAGCAGAATTACCGAGGGGCTTATTAAAACATAGGTTGTTGGACCCCACCCTAGAGTTTCTGATTCAGCAGATTTGAGGTGGGTCTGAGAATTTGTATTTCTAGCAGGTTCCCAGGAGCTCCTGCTGGTGGTGGTCTGAGGACCTCACTTTGAGAATCACACTCTTCACGTGTAATTCAGATCACAGCAATTGTATGACATTTGTCCCTGGTGTTCCAGCCCCAGGAAGTCCGTGTTCTGGAGCTAAGCTTGGCCACCTGTCCTGCCAGGTCCCTCATGTTCCTCTTCGCTACTGATTCTCAGAGTGTCCTCCTGATGTACCTACACCCGTGGACTCCCAGGACCCACCTTCTTGGTCTGGACTCCCAGGACCCACCTTCTTGGTCTTCTGAATCAGCATCCCTGAGAGTAGGGTACAGGATGGTCTGTAAGTGTCCCTGGGTGACCCTTAGGCACACATACAAAGACAGCCACTGTGCTGTGTGCTCCTTCCCAGGTACACTGCAGTCTTAGTTTCTGAGGCGTGCTGTGCCCTGTTCTTGGCCCTTTGTCACTTGGCTTGGGCCAATGATGCACTTGGAATGCCCTCCTGCACCTGCTCACCCACTCACCTGCTAGGATTCTTGCATTCTTCAGAAGCTCTGTGCTCCTTGAGACATTCCCTGACCCCACCTAGCTAGGTGTGATCCCTAGAATGTATTTTCTTTTAAAATAAACTTTAAAAAAATGAGATGCTGGTCCTTATATTTTGATCAATTGTAAGATGCTCTTTTCAACCTCCTCATGCCGCCTCCTGTTTCTGAGTTAAATTTACAACATGTGGCACATGTCGCTTATTGTGAGATGCAGGTCAGTGGACATGGTCATTAAAAACAAGGAAAAAAAAATAAGAAAAGCTTATGATTTCTCCAAGTTGTTAAGTGTTAAAAACCCAATGGTACATTACATAAACATCGCTGTCCCTCTGGCTAGTAAGTACATGATTATAGCCCCTACCCACTGTAGGCTCCTGCATGGCCCAGCCTGTCTTATATTCATCAGTTTGGTCCTCTATGTGCCTGGCTTGTAGTAAGTGCTCAATAAATACTAATTGAATGATGTAAATGTGACTCATTTATCTGTGCATGAAATTGACACCACTTCTTTTCTGGTTTGATCTTTTATTGTTAATACATGTAGAAATACATACTTTGCTCTGTATCCTGGTGAAAGGACAAATAGAAGAGATTCAGCCAGGGGAATGATGATCTTCATTCAAGCTTTAAATATACAGTGCCCCTCAGGAGCCACCCAGAGGCAGGCTACTTCTGCAGAATCCTGGATGTCCATGGGACTCAGAGTGACGAGTGGATGGGCGATGGGGCTGTGGGAAGTGCTGCTCTCCCGGACTCTGTATGCAGTGCATGGGGAAACTTCAACTTCTCTAGTGCAGAGACTATGGGTCTCCACTATCTCTGTATCCCCAGCACTTAGAGTAGAAAGCAGGTAGAGAGTCAGTGCTTGTTGAATGAATGAATAAATGAATGAGTGAGTGAAAATGAATGAATGAATGGATGAAATCTTGGCTTTGAGTCCTGTCCAGGTATTACATCTTGACTTCTTTATGTCCCATTTGCTTCATTTGTAGGTCAGGATGTTAATATGTGATCTGACTCTATCTCAAGGACCTTTTGAGAGCCCAAGGTGAGTTAATGGGTCCGAGGGCACTTTTTAAAGTGTTACGTATGTTTTTACCTGGAGTAGAAGAGAACCTTCTCTGTGTTTCTTACAAACAGCTCTTCTTCTTGGTCCTCAAGGCCTATTTTTAAAGATTTGTCAGTTAGGGGACTCTTGGTTCTCTTGGTTGGCTCTTTCTCTGCTGATTTTCTCTCTGAATTTGCAGTAAATGAAGTGCAGGCAATTGAAAGTGTTTCTGTGTCACCATGGTGTGTATCAAGGGATCTTCCTGCTAATACTTGTTTCTATGACAGCTGTATTTTGTACTTTATACTGGAGCTTTCATTGAAGAAACTCTGGTCTTATAAGAATGATTTGTTATGGCATTTCCTTTTGGAACATAAGCTTTGAAGTGAGATAAGTATGTAGGAGAGCTATCAGGTATTGTAGTGAGAGTGGGAGGAAATTGCATTTGAACTTGGGTCACCTGAGTTCAAGTCCCTCATTTGCAGTAAGTGTAGATCATGTTTTTTTGTTTGTTTGTTTGCCTTTGTTTTTTTCCTAATATTTTATTATGAAGAATTTAAAATAGATACAAAATATGCACAATAGTATAATGAGCCCCCAACTTATCCATCACTCAGCTTCAACAATTATTAACTAATGGCCAGTTTGTTTCAACTGTAGCTCCATCTACTACTCTTCTCCAATATAATTTTTAATAAAATCCAAGATGTCATATTATTTCATTCGTAGATATTTCAATATGAATCTATAAAAGGTAAGGACTTCTAAAAAACAGAACTAAAATGTCATGATCACATCTGAATAGATTAATAACTTTTTTGATATCAGATTTCTGGGCAAATTTCTAATAGAATCAAAATTTTATAAATTTTCTTTTTGTTCTTACAGTTTCTTTGAATCAGGATCCAAATAAGGTCCACATCTTGCAATTTGTAAAAGTGTCTTTTAAGTTTCTTTTCATCTATAGATTTTCCCTCATTTCTCTTTTGTCACATAAAAGTGCAAGGAAAAACAAAACAAACTAGGTTGTTTGTGTTATAGAATTTCTCAGTTTCGATTTTGCTGGTAGTATCTTTGTGTTGTACTTTCTGTAAATTAGAGGCATGGCCAGATTTAGGTTTGGGTTTGGATCTTGGGCATGTTAGTTGCTCGTTCGCACCTCTGTGAAATGGAGTATGTACAAGCCATCTATCTCATAGCCGTTACCGCGTTTACAAAGAGAAGGTCCAGGGAAGAACCGCATACACGTCATGTAGAAAATAGTTGTCACGATAGGATCACACAGTTTCTGTTAGTGTTTGCAGGGGCTGGGGCCTGAGGAAGGTCTTTCCCTCCCACATTGATCTGACTAAATATCTCAGGGTGATGCTGTGTCAGGAGGCTGAGTGTCAGGTGTTCTTGAGCGTCAGGTGGCCTTGGGTGTGCATTCCTGCTCTTGCACTTAGTCATTTTCGGATATGGGCCAGTTTCACCTCTGAGCTTTCCTCCTCTCAAAACCACTAATAACGTATATTGTCGGTTGGTAAGAAATGGAGATGAAGTATGTAAAGAGCCTTGAACGCAGCGCTCCTCATGGGGTTGATGATGATGAGGTTATCAGTGTTATTTTGATACCTGAGTTCTCATGTGGGACTGGGGGGCACCTGCGGAGTGAAGGGGTTCTGGATGTGGCTGAGTGACCAAGGGGCAGGAGCAGTGGACTGGGGACGTAGCTAAAATTCTTCTCCTTTTTACATTGTATTTGGGGATAAAATAATCTAGACTTTTCTTTTTTTAAAAGAAAAACAGAAACCCTTTGTGTGCTGAGCTTGGTTACATTTGCTGGGGCACAGATATGGGAATGTGGATGGAAACATCTCCTGATTTCCATTGTGTTCAGGGGGAAAGGATATGGGTGGAGTAACCCAGGAGATGCCACCTGAGCCAAATGATCAACAGTGACAACATTAGCAATGAGGTGTATTGACAGGTACCCCCATTCTGATGCAATGAGAAGGGCAGAACATCATATCTGGGGGATTTTTTATTAACCATGCACAAGCTCACTCTATCATGAGCAAATAGACAAATCCAAACTGAGCTCTCTTCCCAGATGCCAGTCCTCAGGAACTGGCACAGATTGGGGGAGGCTAAGGAGACTGGAGAACTAAATGCAGCATTGGATTCTGCCTGAGAGAAAGAACTTTCGAGGCAAAGCTGGCAAAATTCAAATAAGGTCTGTGGAGTAGTCAATAGTAATTTGTCGGTGTTATTTTCCTGGTTTGGGCACTTATATTATGGTTATATAAGATCTTACCATTAGAGAAAGCTGGCTGAAGGATACTGAACTCTCTGTACTGTTTTGTAATTTTCTGTAAGTCTGAAATTATTTCAACAGTTAAAAGCATGATGCTAAGACACGTGGCAGCATTTGCGAAATGTACTGTTTTGCCGGAAGTGGAGGGGGGCTTCCTTCGTGGCACATGAACTTAGGAGCTAGAAACACCCACTTACTCTTGAGCTAAAACGGTCAAGTTATAGCTTGACTGATGAAGTTCCTGGCTGTCACTTGAGCTGTGACAACTCCATGAGACTCCCAGATTCCATCCTGGTGCACAGGCGGTGGGCTACCTGGAGTTGACAGTGATTTGGCTGTGTCACCTTTCACTCAGTTGATTTGACAGGGCGAATAACACGATCACCTCCTTAGATTGGATGCCGGTTCCACACGCTAGAAACCCAGAGCTAAGTGCTTATCATCATTAATCCTCCTAGCATCCTTGAAAGGCCGATGATAGGTCCCCCATTTTCTGAGCATCTCAGGGAGATTCATTTGCTGGGGTCACTCAGCTGGAGTGGGAACCTGACCCCACAGCTCTGATTCCGACAGCTGTGCCATTCTGCTTCCCTTCCCCTTGGTGGGTGCTCCCCCGACCGGTCTGATGCCTGCGCTCCCTGCAGGGCCTCCACACCTGGCCCCTCCGTGACCATTTCTGCCTACCCTGGATAAAAAGAGGATTAGTGGATACTGGTATTATTTTTTAATCCCCTATTATCTGTTTAAGCATAAGACTGGCATTTTGTGTAAGCTCTTTGGGGCTGTTAACAGGTTTCTGTGGTCAAATATGTTTGGGGGAACTGAGGGACAAATAAATTAAATAGCTCTCCCCCTTTACCCCGGCAACTGAATGTGTCTGGAGAAAAAGCACACGGCCAGACTAACTAGTCTCATCAGCTTAATACCACCAACCTCAAGTGGGCTGTTGGGGCTTCCCAGCATGCTACTCTGCTGCCTTACCTAGTCACCTGCCACACTCCAAATGACAGCTTCACACCTTTTTCTCCCTCCTAAAATCTCCACATCTCCCAAGAAAAAACAGGGAGTCTGAAGGAGGATTTCCACACGCTCACACCACTGCCACAAGCAAGATGCCCGACTTCTGCCTTCTCTTCTGTTAAGGATGAGGCATCTCGGATTCATGTGTGGGGATGGGGGACTTCCTGCTGACACTCTTCCTCCCTCCTCTTCCTCCTCTCCCATCGCAGATAGGCATGTTGACCCAGCTTCCACATTGGAAACGTCCCCTGACCACCCCTCCCCCTTCGGCACAGTGGATACCCCTGCTCCCCTTTTCGGCAAACCTCCTTAAAAGAGTTTTCTTACGAACTGTCTCCAATGCCTCTCTTCCCATTCTCTCTAAATCGAGGTGAAATCCACTTAACATAAAACTGACCATTTTAATGTGTTAAGGTGTATAATTCAGTAGTTAAGCTCATTCACAATGTTATGCAACCACCATCTCTGTCTAGTTCCAAAACCTTTTCATCATCCCCAGAGTAACCCCTCCTCCCACACTTGTTAAGTGGTCACCCTCTGTTCTCCCTTTCCCTCAGGCTCTTGCAACCACAAACCTGTTTTCTGTCGCTATGGATTTACCCAGTTTGTATATTTAGTATAAATGGAGTCATGCAATATGTTGACCTTATTTCACTTAGCATAATGCTTTCAAGGTTCATCCGTGATGTAGCATACATCAGAATTTCATTCTTTTTTTATTGCTTAGTAATATTTCATTGTATGTGTATAGCACATGTTGTTTGTCCATTCATTCATTGATGGACGTTTGGGTGGTTTCCACCTTTTGGCCATTGTGAATAGTGCTGCTAGGAACATCATATAGAAGTGTTTGAACGCCTGTTTTCAATACATTCAGGCATGTCTCTAGGACTGGAATGACTGGTCATATGATCACTCCATGTCTCACTTTTTTGGGGAACTGCTAAACTGTTTGGAGGCTTGGACCAAGTGGCTGGACATTTATGTTACCACCAGCAATGTATAAGAGTTCTGGTTTCCTTACATCTTACCAACATTTGATATTTCCTGCTTTTTTCTTTTCATGGCCACTCTGGTGGTTGTGAAGTGTTATTTCATTGTGGTTTTGATTTGCATTTTCCTGGTTAATGATATTGAACGTATTTTCATGTACTCGTTGGCCATTTCTCTGTGTTTGGAGAAATGTCTATACAAGTCCTTTCCCATTTTTTTCATTGTGTTTTCTTGTTTTTTTGTTTTATTTGGTTGAGTTTCCCATTTTCACTGGAATCTACTCTTATCAGGCTTTCCTCTTTATTATTCCATGGAGTGACTCTTATCAAGGTCATCAATGACTTCCCTCTGTGTCACATCCACTGGTCCATTTTCATTCTTTATTTTATTGTCCTCACAGCAACATTTAAGGAAGGATCACTCCTTTCTTCTTAAGATGCTGTCTTACCTTGCCTTCCTAGATACCATTATTTCTTTGTGTTTGTTTGTTTGTTTGTTTCAGCATCCATTGCTGCCCCCCACCCCAATCTTCATGACCTATAAATGTGAACTTCCTCAGGGCTCAGTTCTAAGGCCTCCTGTTTTTCTCTCTCCACTTCCATGAGTGACCCCATTCTTCCAGTTGCTCAGGCCAGAAATCTTGGAGTTGTCCTTGACCTCTTTTATTCCTTGTCCATCTGGCTCTACCTTCGTAATATATCCAGATTCTATGCTTGTCTCACAACCTCCACTGCAGTCACCCCGATCCAAAGCACCATCATTTGTCAGCTGGAACTTTCAAATAGCCTGCTAACTGGTCTCCCGGCTTCTCCCTTTGCCTGCACACATTCTGTGTGAAATACAGCAGCAAGAGAGATCCTGTTAAATTGTGAGTCCAATCATGTTATGGATCTGCTCTGAAACCTCTCCTTGCATCTCATTTCACTCCAAGTTTAAACTAAAATCCCTGTGTGATACAGGCCTGGCTTCCTCTTCCATCTTGTCTCCTACCACTCCTCCCTTTGCTTACACCACTCTAGCCAACGCTAGTCTCTGTGCTGTTCCTCAAACCAGCCAAACACACACCTGCCTCAGGGCCTTTGCTCATACTGCTGGCTCTACCTGGAGTGTCACTTTGTCCATGAGGTCTCCACTGACTACTCTGTGTAAAACACAATATCCTCCCTGTTCTCATCTCTTTTACTTTGCTTAATTTTTCTCCTTAGCTCTGTTTGTTGCTGGGTATCCCCTATTAGAATGTCAACTTCATACAAGCAGGGACTTTGTCTTTATGTTCACTGTTGTAGTCCCAATGTTTATAACTGTGCTCAATACAACAACATAGATACTTGGAACTCCTCTTTGTTTATAATATGCTAATGTTCATTATAAATCTCTAAGAAGAGGATATTTTTGTAATATTCTCCTCACCTCTTTTCTTTCTTTTAACCCAAAGGGCCTATTTTTCCATAAAATATTGCTGGGAAATGCTGGAACCGATTTCTCATTGTACATCATATTTGGGATGAGGTAGGTGGGGTGAATGTTATATAACTGAGTCTTTTTTCCCTTGACTGATAAAACATTTCAGCATGTCAGAAAATTCTACATCCAAAAGGCCTGACCTTATCCTGAGAGTGTGCTTTGATAACTCATTAGGTAAGATCTAGCCAATTATTTCGGCTTTGATTTTGCTAAGTGGTTTCACATTTCAGTATTTTTGTGTAGTTTCGTGTTTGCAGGCAAACTTGGAAGCAGTTTCTCCTAGAGATGTTGAAACAGTTCAGACCTGCCCTTTCTCTGCTTTTGTCTCAGTTCCCCAGGTGATCCATCTCCTCTGTGCCCTTTTCGGGGTGTCAGCATCCTGCAGGGTCTCATCCTGCAGGGTCCCTTCTGTCATGTGATAGGGTCAGACTTACCTTGACCCTGTCAGAAGCAGCTCTGAGAGAGCAGTGGGGGGCTTCTGTTTTGTCCACCACTGTAGACCCAAATTCCCAGCTCCAAGCTGTTCACATAGTAGGTGGCCGATTAATATTTGTTAAATGAACCTTTGAAATAGCACTAGGGAAATCTCATTTCACTTGACCTTGCCTCATGATGACTTATAATTAGGGTTCGTCCTCAGTGAATTTTCTTTGAAAATATGTTTGAGAACACAGTGCCAGTGGGTTTCATAAGTGGAAAATTTTTCTGTAGTCTTTTCTGGGTACAATGATGGTTTTTGTCCTTGGTAAAGCTGCTGAGATTCTGAATGGAAATCGAAATACCTTTTCCTCCTACTTTGATGATCTCAGCTCACAAACAATAAGATGGACATTCTTGGAAAGTTTCCTTTGGAAATTTGAATAGTCTGTGGTAAATAGATTTAAAAAAAAAATTCCATTTGGGTATTTAATTTGAAAGCCACCAAAATGTATAAAGCAGCTTGTGTGATCAGCATTCCCAGAAAAAGGTCGCTTTGATGAACTGCCCGTGTCATCTTTTGATTTTGAAAAGAATTGAGGAGTGATGTCAGCCCACCATGTAAATGTGGTGTGGCACGTTTTCCCCTAGAAATGGTGAAAAGAAAAGCTGGGCTATTTCTGGAACCTGGGAAGATAAAAGGTTACTTGGCAAAGCCCAGAATTTTTGTATTTCTGCCTTCTCTCTTCAGCACAGAATGATGTGCCCTTTCTTTTTAGCTTTTTCAAGCGTGTTTCTCTGATTTGCCCAGTAAGAAGAATTGCATTATACCTGGCTAATTAACTCAGAGTGCTAATATCTGCCTATTCGTGTCTTGACTCGCTTTAATGAAGTTCAGCGAATTCAGAGGCCCCACGAATAGGGGTGGGACAGACATTCGCTTTAGAAAGAGGCAGTAAGACCCAAGGCGAGGAAGCAAATGGGGCTGTAAATTAGCCCCCAGCGTCAGTTCTTTTTCTGTAGTTTTTCGTAGATGTTACCATAGTTACAGGTTCTATAAATCCCACATAAGGAAAATAACGGAACTTGTGGTCGTATGTGAAGTAACCTAAATTGTTACAGTTCTGTGGCTTTTTAAAAACACTTTTGCTTCTACACATTTTATAGTTCTTTGAAAAGTAGGCTGACCAGACATACTGTTTTAAACAAAACGGAAAACAACAGGACTGTCCTGTTTCAAGCGGTACGGATGTCAGCCCACTGACACCTTGAATTTAGCCCAGTGAGACTTGGCTGACCATACGGACCATTTGAAATGGGACAGGACTGTTGTTTTCTGTCCCATTTCAAATGCTACGTCTGGTCAACCTATTTAAAAGACTCACAGGACTGGGGTATTAAATGTCTAGTGGCTAACCGTAATATTTATTGAGGTCTTATGATGTGCCAGGCTCTGTCCTAAGAGAATTATCTAATTTAATCCCAAAGCAATCCTGACGTAGCACATTAGTCTGGGTTCTTCAGAAAAGCAGAACCAATAGACGATATCTCCATGTCTTTGCCTGTACCTATCCAGAAAGAATTGGCTCACACAGTTACGGAGGCTAAGATATCACAAGATCTGCAGTCAGCGAGCTCGAGACCCAGGAGAGCCGATGGTTTAGTTCTAGTCCAAGTCTGAGTCTGAGGGCAGGAGAAGATCAGTGTCCCATCTTGGAGACAGTGAGGCAGAGAAAGGTAATTCTTGCTCACTGAGCCTTTTATTCCATTTCGGCCTTCAGACGATAGGATGAAGTCCACCTACAGTGGGTAGTGCGTCTTCTTTACTTAGCCCACCGATTCACATGTTAATCTCACCCAGAGACATCCTCACCGACACTCCCAGAATAATGTTTAAGCGAATAGTCAGGTACCCCGTGGCCCATGCAAGTGGACACATAAAATTAACCATCACGGTAAGTACTGTTTTTATCCTTTGGAGAGATGATGGAAAGGAGGTACAGAATGGTTAAGTAGCTGGTCCCATGCTGGTACTGGTGGAGGCAGAACACGAACACAGGCCCTCTGGCTCCCCAAATCCTCATTCTTGATTGGTACTGCCTGTCAGAGGAGGAAACTGAGTTGGGGGAGGAAGGATGGGAAAAGGAGGGAAGTGTAGGAGCCCAGTTCCGTGGCTAAGTGCAGTCAACTAGTTAGAGGCAGGGCTGGGGTTTGAACCGGGTCTCCTGACATCTGGCCCAGCCCCCAGGAATCCTTCAAGCCCAACAGGGTGTGTCCTCTGTATGTGGACGTTTCACTTGTGAAAGGAAAGGAGTTGTAGTTATACACTGGAATTGCTGACTTCAGTACTCTGTGCAGTTCTAGCTTTCTCACCTTATCAGCATTATAATTTGTGTCTATAATATTCCAGTCCTAAACTATTCTCAGGTGAGCTGGCCTGCGTGCATGACTATGGTAATTATTTTAGTAACACCACCTTGCATTTCTAGAGCACTTCAGACTTGCCGGGGCACTCACATATGTACACATTCTTTTAAAAATGGATTAGCTTGACAGAGTGGATTTAGTCGGGGGTGGTAGCCTTTTGTGGGTGTGAATGGAGGAAAAGGCTTTTACCTCTTCTTAGCCAAGATTGAAAAAGAAAAAATGAGTTACGAGCCGATGCCGGAAGCGCAACGGGTGTTTATTCAAGCAGCACGATCGCTGGCAGGCAGCTTTGATGGAGGTGGAAGAGCCCTGGCCTGAGAGGGATAGAGTTGTAGGGACTGTGGGCAGTTCTGGGTTTGACTCTTGGTTCTGCTACTTACTGAAGAGACACGTGGCATCACCTCTCTGAACCTTTCCTCATTTGCAAGGTGGGCATTATACTTCGTACCTTCCAGGATGGTTGTAAGGGTGAGAGTGTTTGTCCAGTGCACGGCACAGAGTAAACCCTTGGTATAAGAGAACTCTTACAACTTCCTCCACCTCCTACTGGTGAGGCCTGCCTTTCCTGACCCTGAGAAGACCCTGTCTGCTCTTTCCCACCCATCCTCCATACTTAACAGCGATCAGACTTTTCAGGATTCCTGTCGCTTCCAACGGGTCAGGTCAGAAGTCATCCTGCTGCTCTAGGCCAGGTGTGGACGCTGAGCACCTACCTGTCCCTCACCCGTTATGTGTGTGCCTCTTCCCTGGTTCCTGGTTTGCATTCTGGATTCCTTCTCTGAACCCGGCCTGCCTGGCTGGCTCACTACCACCTGCCTCTTTGACTCCAGCCCTGTCCAGGCCACTGTCCCCTGCACCGTCCCTGTCCCCACTTTTCCATTGTTGGCTAACGGTTGGTGTCAAATGGGGCAGATCTTTTTTGCATTCTTATCATTCTTTTTGGACAAAGATTTGGTTCACTTGGATCATTTTAGGAGGAGCTGTACTATTTCAAGAGAGACAGTAGATCTGGTTAATTGAGTCAAATTCCTGGTCATTTCTTGGAGGGAAAATCAGTTAAGCTGGTGGTTTACTGACTCTGTTGGCTGGTGGTTTCACTAAACTGACGGGCCTGTTTGAACAAAACAGTCAAGCTGGCAACCAGTTTAGACTCCAACTTGATGTCCCATTCCTGGCTTTTAACCTGGTTTCTCCTCACTGAATGCTGGAATGTAACAGCAGAATTCCTTTGAACCCAGATCTTTTCTTGGCTTGGTCTGGAACTGCCACAGAAGGGCCTGGAAGCTTCAGCACATGGAAGCCAAGACTGGAGGGGTCTCAGCTATGCTGGGGGTGAAGGGAGAGAGCTGGTGCTTCTGACAGGGGCCCCGAGTGCCAGACCGGTGGTCACTGGTCAGCACGCCTAGGCCAAGAAAAGGCAGGGATGCAGGGGGTACCTGTGCCTTCCATGCCAACAAAAAGGCAGCTCATTAAAATAGAACCCATGACACCAATTATTTGAATCCACGTAACTTTTAAGAATTGCTGTCACTTGAACTGTTTTGACTAGATTCAGTTCCAGAAACATCACTCAGGGACCCAGGTGTATGAGTCTCCACGTTCAGTCAGAAGGCACTCGTTACTTTGCTGTAGCTCCTGTGACCTCAAAGCACCCTATACGGGGGTCAGAAGGGTTCCTCCTCTATTGACATTTTCCCTCTCAGCTCCTCTGTGATCAAAGTACAGGGACTCGAAGATCCTTTAAGATGTAACCTTGGGGCACTCAGGAATGGTGGTTCTTGTTTGCACAGGCCCATCACATCCATCATATGCTGGTGACTTTGGTCATTTCTGAACATGTGAGTTGGTGATTTAGAGCAGAAAACATCTCCATGCTGCCCTTCTCTGAACTGGTTTTGCTTCTGACTTCTCCAGTCTCTCTCCCTGCTCTCTGAAATGGATCCTGACCCTGAGAAGGGAAGTCTTCGTGATTTAGCTTGTGGGCCTGGGAACTCTGAATCCCATGGGCCATTCGTTTGGGAGAGAACACGTTTCAGAAGACTCTTAGGTAGAGGGTGGGGATTATTGAACAAGTTGTTTACAAAAAGGGGCCTAATAACAATCTCCCACAAAGGACTTGGTGACGTTACTGTTCCCTTGAAAACTTTAAGTTTTGGTGTTTATTCTGAAGAGTTTGATTTCGTTTACATACAGAATTCTCTTATACTGTGGAGTTGTATTAAGTTACAGCAATTATAGTTTGCATGAAGATGAAAGAATAAGATATATCCAACATTTCTTAGTTGAACAATTCATGGTTAGCCATATCCAGTTTCTCTCTCTCTTTTGTATTGATAGCAGCTTTATTCATAACTGAAATAGCCCAGGTGCCTATCAATAAAAGAATATCTAAACAAACATATTCATAAAATGAAATAATACCCTCCACCACTAAGAAAAGTCAAACTGCTGATACCATTAACAATATGGAGGTTATCAAAAACATGCTGAATAAAAAAGCAGCCTTATCCAAAAAAGACTGTGCTGAACAATTGTATTTGTATGACGTTCTAGAATAGGCAAAAACAATCACTAGTAGGAAGAAATCACTCTGCTTTTGGGAGTTTGAGGGTGGGGATTGACTGACAAAAGGCATGAAGAAACTCCCTTGGGTGATGATAATGTGCTGAATCTTGAAAGGGGTGTGGGACACATGGTTGCAATCAGCTGTCAAAACCAGGCTTACACAGTTCACAAGTGGCAGAGTTGAAATTCAACCTTGGCAGTCTTTCCAAAGCTTATGCTTTGAACAAGTGCACCCCAGAATCATAGAACTTCAGCACCAGAAGGGGCTTTAGTGTCCATCTTGCTCATTGGCCTGAGACCATACACAGCTTTGGGTGACGCCCGAGGGCAGAGCTCCAGGTCCCCCACGCTTCCTTCACAGCAGTCCTTCCTCCTGACCTCAGCCTCTCCATCACATGTAAGCACCCCAGCAGTGGCTGCCCCCCACTCCTTTGTCTCCAGTTTATCTCATTTGTGAGTAACAAGCCCTCAGCTACTCTCCCCTTTCTGATTAGGATGGTTTGGACAAGTCTCAACACTCAGCAAGACTCAAAGTGCTTAACTGCTTAAAGGTGCCTCTGACATCTGAGATCTTCCTTCTGAACACTTTCCTTACTTCTGAGTACATTGTTTTAAAATTCATGTAATGAGGATCTGTTTGTAATGAACTCTGCCCATTTTTGTTTGCCTGAAAATGTCTTTATTGTCTTGAGAGAGAATTTGGTTTATTCTAGATTGACAGTTATTTTCTCTCAATGCTTTGAAGATGTAATTTTACTTTCATTTTGGGTGCTGAGAAGTCAGCTCAGTCTTTGTCAGTGAGCTGGCTTTTTTGTCTAACTGCTATTATTTCCTTCTTGATTTTGATTTCTTCACTGTCACTAAATGTTGAAATTTTTAGTGTCTAGATGCTGATTTCTTTTTATTTATTTTATTTGAGATTTATTGTACTTCTTCAATCTGAGAATTCACATCTTTCATTTACAAAATATTTTAGTCCCCACCCCCCCTTTTTTTTAATATTGCCTTGACCTCATTCTCATTTTCTTTTTTTTTCTGGGACTCTGATTGGACATATGTTAAACCTTCTCACTCTGTGCTCCATATCACTTAACTTCTTTCATGCATTTTACTTTTGTCTGGGCTACATTCTAGGTGATTTCTTCAAGTCTACCTTGAGATTGATAAACTCTGTCTTTGGCTGTGTCCAGTATGTTACAGACCTGTTTAGTTTTGTTTTCTTGATTTTGTTTTTCTTTCTTTTTTCTTTTTTTTTATTTTGTTTTTCTTATTTATTTTATATTTAAGAAATTCTATTTAGCTTTTTAAAAAATTATTTTCTTAATTGTCTTCATCATATCTTTAAACTCCTCCATTATTTCTTTAAACATATTAAGCTTATTTTATATTCTGTGCTGGTTCATTGAACTATCTCTAGTTTTCTGATAATTCACTCATACTTGAGTGACTTACTCTTACTTTTAGTGATTTTTGTATTGTGAGCTCACGTGCCGTGAAGCTTTTTCTGTGGAAATTATTAAAGTCTTGTGATTGAAGTGTCTTTCCAGGGAGAAAGGATTTGCATTTGTGCAGCCACAAAATATGGCAACCAAGGACTGTTATAGTCACATTTTCAGCTCGGCGATGGCAGTCATTATTCTTCCAAGCCACAGCGGTAGGGTGAATTCTGGCCCTATAATTATATGAGTGGACTTTTGGTTAGAGATTCTCAGGAGAGACTTTTTTTTTCCTGCCTCACTGTGCGCCCAGGCCAGGATAGATAAATCTCCTTCTGAAGGACAGGGTCTTTTTCTGCCTCATTCTCTGAAGTTGTTTCCATTAGAAGATTGTGGCATTTTGGAAAGGGGTATTCGATCTGGCCTGTGACCATGATCAGGCCTTAGGCATTGTCCTCAGGTTCCCATACCACAGCAGTATGTTAAAAACCAGGCTCATGGGTCAGCGGATGTCCTTGGGGCAAATGCCAGCTCTGCATTCCACAATAAAATTACACTTTCTTCTAGTTTCTGGCTTTCAACTGTTTCCCTTACTTCATTGCAACCTCAGCCATGTTTATAACAATTTAAAACTTTTTTATTCTTTTCTTCAAATATCTGTATTGGAAGAGGCTTCTTCACCCTTCTAGTTGCAGTAATGAAGGTTTTGCATATGCTAGGCACTATTTTAGAGGTTTGTGATAATCCAGTAGTGAATGAGCAACCTCTAAGATCTCATCTCTCACAGAGCTTCCATTTAAGTTGGTGTGGAGGGAGGAAACAAATAATACCTAAGTTAACTTTAGACAGTGTTGAATACTATCATCTTTTTAAATATTCACAGGTACCCATGCAAGGAATTTGGTCCTGTATCTCTTTATGTATGTGTGTATTTTAATTACCTCATCACTGTGTTGTAAGGTGAATCCACCCATTATTCTGTGGAAGTTGAATAAAAACCACCACATTATTCAGCGATTGGTTAATTTAATGTTAAGGACAGCATGGCAGAGAAGCCCTTGAATTTGGGCTGGAAGTTATTAATAGGTAGTATCCATATCCATCTAAAGTAATTGTTCTTATGTGATTTGTTAAAGTATGTGTGAGATTGAAAATGAGCTTGGAGCAGTCTTATAAGGAATAAATACAACTCTTCTCTGCAATTGACCACATTTTGAAAAGACTTTTATTAAAAATAGAGCTAACATACAATATTATATTAGTTTCAAGGGCACACCATACTTGTGCAACATTTATATACCAAGAGAAGTGATCATCATGATAGGTCCGGTAACCATCTGACACCATAGTACTATGCTATCACAATGCAATTAACCACATTTTAAAACCATGTTTCCTTAACTAAATATTTTGCCTCATTTTTATCAGTGAGATAGACAGGTCAAGAAATAAGAAATAATGAGTGCTTTCCAATATTCAAACCAAAACATACTGTATTTTGCTCTGCATAATGTGCACTTTTTTGCCCAAATTTGTGAGGGAAAAATAAGCGTGTGCATTATACATGGGTAGTGCTAGTTCTGTATCTATATAAATGTTTTTGATTCTTTTATTTTTGCTTATGAGTTAAAAGTGTATAACTCTAGATATCAACAACAATATCTGTATGCAAAATAATACCCTGGAATAATAATTTTTTATTGTTAAATTTATTGGGGTGACATTGGTTAGTAAATATCACATAGGCTCCAGGTGTACAGCTCTACAGTACATCATCTATGTGTTGTGTTATGTGTGCACCACCCAGAGTCAGTTCTTCTATCACCAGGTAACCACTTACCTCAGGTAACCACTAAACTATTGACTGTGTCCATGAGTTTTTGTTTCTTTGTTGCTTTCGGTTTTATATTCCATATATAAGAGAAGTCGTATGGTTCTTGTTTTTTTCTGTCTGGCTTATTTTGCTTAGCAGGATTATTTATTTATATACAAATAAAAATTTGAATTAAAAAATTAAAACAAAAGTGTTTTTCCC
The DNA here is from genome assembly GCA_004026885.1 of Lyroderma lyra. Classification (NCBI taxonomy): domain Eukaryota; kingdom Metazoa; phylum Chordata; class Mammalia; order Chiroptera; family Megadermatidae; genus Lyroderma; species Lyroderma lyra. Next base: position 17,878 of record PVJL010001818.1, read on the forward strand.
CTAAAAGTTTGGGCCAAAAACATGGGTGTGCATTATACACGGCAAAATACGGTACCTTTTAAAATGGAAAGCATGGAGAGAAAAGAAAAAAGCCAAAAATGTTTTTTTCTTCAACGAGAAAATGAGATAATCAACACATCTGATAATAAAGAGATTCTGATCATCCAGGGATCTGCTTTGGAGTCAAATGCTATTTGAGAAAAAGCTATTTTTATAAAAACTGTCTCTAAATATCGAATCAAAGAACCCAGTAAATGAGCTTGGTTTACTGATCCTCTTTCACCTGATTTAGAAACAGCTCCTGCTAATGAGATATGCCAGGAAATGGTGAATGGGTCAGATGCTGCAATTTTCAAAGTCGTTGATTTCACTTGGTGCCCCCAAATTGGTTTTAATTCACTAGTAGTCAGAAAGTCCTACCCTTTTGGGTCCATGGGCCTCTTTGGTGGTCTGGTGAAGTTTATGCATCATTTTGAGAATGATTGTTTTAGTACTTAAAATGCATAGAATTGAAAAAAAGCCAAATCTATTGAATTGCAGAGTTTTTTTTCACAGACTCTGAAGAGGTATCTAGATTATTGACTTCTGTGACATATTTAAATTACATCTCTATTCTTGATAGAGAAAAGTAATTAATGAGATGACTCATTTTTTTCACTCTCTTGAAAAAGGAAATGAAATTGATAGAGCTATACAGAGGCACTGTAAGTCAGTAGTCTCATCACATGTATGTGAATAAACTTCTGCTGTGGCACCTTGGAATGAAACCTACGTTCTTGGTTTGGAACGTGTAGGATTCCTAGTAAAATGTGAAATTAGACAAGATCGGTGCTACCTAGGGCTATTGAGTTTATAAGTTAAAGATTACTTCAGAAAACAAGCAAAAATAAGAGAAAATAAGCAAGGATTGATTTATCATAGAAAGCTGTGATTTATTTATTAACTGCCACAATAGAAAGGAATGTTGTGTATTCACTGTTCTTTTCAGTATAAAAGAAAACATTGAATTGCTTCAAATCTTTGGAAACAATCGAATGGAACATCCTTAGAGCACTAATTCCTTATGTTATATCCATATAGTACAATTCTATGCAGCCATGAAAGAGAATAGAGATACATATGCTCCTGTAGAAGGTACTCTAAGATAGCTCATTAAATGGCAAAGGCAAGGTATAAATGAGGGCGTCGTGTGTTCTCACTTGTAAAATGTATCCATTCATAGAGCATGATATTTCTGGGAAGGGGCAGCAGTAATTGGTAACAGTGATCATTTCTGGGTAGGGAACTGGCGATCTGGAGGGGGATGAGGGACGTACTTTTCTTCGTTGTCTATTTGTATTGTCTGAATGTCTTTCTGTGTGCATGTATAGCAGTTCTAATTAATTCATTAAAAAAAATGAACTGTCCTTGCTTCTAGCAGCTATTAATGTTGAAATTAAACTAAAGCATATAAAGAATATGTACTAATTAAGCCTGTCAAGTAACTTATTTCACTAACTAATATGCTACTCTCTGTACCAAGACATTCTCAACAATTAGGCCTGCTCCAAATAAGACCCGTTGGTGCAGATGGGGAGACCCAGGGGTCAGGGTGTTCCCCATGCTCTGAGGGTCCTCGTGGGACCTGGTCTTTCACACACACACACACACACACACACACACACACACTGCTTTGTAGTTGTCTGTGTTCTCTTCCGCTCTTCGCCTTGGTCTGTCAACTCTTGGAGGCGTGTGTCTCACACAGTGCCTGGTGCAGAGCTGGCCCGCAGTAAATGGTGAAAAAATGAGTCACTCTTGATCCTGCTGGGAGTGAAGTCTGGGGACATAGAAATAGGTAGTAGGCCCCACAGTGGAGCAGGCCGCACAGCCAGACCTATGTCTTAGTAATTCCCAGCTGGATGGTGGGCAAAGGGGAGGGTGGAGGTGTTGAAGGGAAACCCGGAAGGACTGAGTCTGGCAAGGGCACCCTTCCTTGACATCCCTAATTTTATCCCCAAACCTCTGTTGTGGGGGTGGTTGCTGGTGGAAGAGACAAAACCAGCAGAACAGTGGGAGCTGTAGGTGGGAGAGAAGCGGGGGAAGTTGGATAACAGCAGTTGTTTGGTGAAATTTCACAGTGACTTTTAAGGATGAAATTCGATTTATATTTAGAATTTGATTTCAATCCAGAAGGAACAGACAAGCTGGTTAATATCAAGACTGTGAGAAATAATCTGTGTCAGTTATTGAAAGGATTTGTAATCAAGTGTGAAAGGGATGTCTGGTCGTGCTCATTCATTTATTCATCCATTCATTTACTCCATACGTATCGCTGGGGCACTGGGTCCCATGAGGGCTACAGAGATGAATTAGAGAGGTCTTCTTCCCTAAGGAGGTGATCACCAAAAAATAATTTTATGTAATGGCTAAGAATGGATTCAGATTCATGGGTTCAAATCCTGGCTCCGTTATTTGCCACCTGTGCAACCTTGAGCAGGTTGCTTAATTTCTTTGCGCTTCAGTTTTCTCCTTGTTAATGTGGGGGAGAGAAGCACCTATTTCATAGAATTAAATAAGATAACAGATAGAAAGTGTTTGGGACAGTGCCCGGCACAATCGGGATTCAATAAATGCCGGTTTAAGAAAAAGAAAATCCATTGATTGGTTCACTGAACATTTTTGGAGCCCCTGCTCTGTACTAGGCACTGTAGGTACGGGGTATATAGTGCCTGTGTTCAAAGAACTTAGCCGTTAGTTGGTGTATTAGTTATCTCTCCCTTTGCAACAAATTACCCAGCACTTAGTGGCTTGAAACCATGATAGGCATTTCTTATCTATCACTATTTCTGTGGGTCAGGAATTCAAAATGAGCCCGGCTGGGTGGTTCTATTCTGGTCTCTCATGAGTTTATAGCCAAAATATTGGCCCAAACTGCAGTCATCTGAAGGCTTGACTGGGCTGGAAGATGCATTTCTAAGGTGTCTCACTCATATGACTGGCAAGTTGCTTTTCCACATGGGCTTCTCCATGGCATTGCTGGAGAGTCTTCACAATATGGTGGCTGGCTTTCCCCAGACCTGCGGGAGGAAAGGCACAGAGACAAGAATGAGCGTAGTATACCCCAGAAGCCTGATGTACACCTGTTGGCCTGGAGCAAAGGCTCTGCCAGGGCAAGGGCAAGAAGATAATGCGGTGAAGATTTCAGTTCTGACCTGCCTATATGGAATGACGTGATGCTCGGGACACGTTGTGACAGTTGTACTTTCACTCACAAATGAAAAGAAACTATGTCACATTCTTTAAGGGTTTACTCTTTAAAATACCTTCCTGGTATTTAGGATATATGCATGCATCTGGCTATCCATTTATCTCTCCATCCATCCATCCATCCATCTTATCAATATTTATTTATTGCATTGGACTATATGATAAGTAGCCTTTTAACAAGATGACCGGCACAATTCTATTTTGTGTGCACGCACGTTTTGGGGTAATTCGCTTATTTTTTTTCCATAGTACTAATCGCTCCTTGGCACTATATTGTATTTTTATGTTTATTGCTTGTGTTCATCTCTAGAATGTAAACTCCAAGAATATAAACTCCAGGGACTTTGTGTTTACATCATTGAACCCCCAGTGCCTAGCATAATGCTTGATACATATTAAGGCTCAACAAAGATGTGGTTGAATAGATGTAAGAATGAAGTGAGGTAATAGAAGTATCCAGAAGAGGCTGTGGGAATTGAGGGGAGGAAATGTTCAGGTCTTCCTGAGTCAAGAGAGGAGGTGGTTACAGAAGGCTTTGCAGAGTATTTGCTGTATGAATTGAGTTTACCGGGTGGATGAACTGAGAATGAGCATTCAAGACGGAGGCGGTCTTGTGAGCAAGGGAATGGTGACGTATGAGAGCATAGTCACAGTTCTAGATGCTGTTTGTCTCTACGTATTTTGTGACATTGAAAGTATATTACAAGATAAGAAAAGCATTTTCCAGAACTTGCTCTTATATAATAATTCATTTTAAAAAACACATCAGAGGAAGTATCTTCTGCAGATATTTCCGAACATAAAACTCCACTAGTTGATAGATATTGCTTGTGCTGTGGCTGTAAGTGCACACTCAGATACACGACTACCAGAGTTGTATGTCCTGCCTCTTCTTGAGCCTTCTCCTCAGTGCTGTATGCATTTATTTTTTAAAATGTATTTCCTTGCTGCAGTGGCAATACATTTAGTTTTCCGTACAGACTTGACATGAGATGTGTGTTTTGGCATCTCTGTTGACTTGAAGATGTTTTTAATAGGTTGAATCAGATATTGTTTATATTATTGTTCTCTAGGACCAGCTTAATATTTTTTAGGTTATTATTTCTCCACTCTTCTTCAGTGCCTGAAAGTACTTTTTTGTATCTCCCTGCTATGAACTTTAGAAAACAGCTGCTCAGAGAAAAGAGAAAACTGCATAGGTTTCCAGATACTGTCTTGGTGAAGTTTTTCCTCAGCGGCAGCCATGTTTAAGTAATCTGCAAATATGACTGTGTGTTGCCGTGTATAATGCACACTCACATTTTTGGCCCAAACTTTCAGGGAAAAAATCTTTCATTTTAATTTTTTAATTCAAATTTTTATTTGTTTATAAATAAATAATCATGCTAAGCAAAATAAGCCAGACAGAAAAAAATGAGAGCCATATCACTTCACTCATATGTGGAATATAAAACTGAAAGCAACAAAGAACCAATAACTCATGGACACAGTCAATAGCTTAGTGGTTACCTGAGGTGGGGGAGGGGGCCAGGGATTGGAGGAGGGGAGTCAAATACTAGTGCATGGTGATAGAAGAACTGACTCTGGGTGGTGAACATATAATGCAACACATAGACGATGTACTGTAGAGCTGTATACCTGGAACCTATGTGATATTTACTAACCAATGTCACCCCAATAAATTTAACAATTTGAAAAACCCAATTATCATACTCTGGGGTATTATTTTGCATACAGATATGATCATTGATTTCTAGAGTTACACTTTTAACTCATCAGCATAAAAGAATTAAAAACATTTATATGGATATGAAATCAGTATCTATATAAATGTTTTTAATCCTTAAACCCATGTATAATGCATATGCTTAGTTTCCCCTCACAAATATGGGCAAAATAAAGTGTGCATTATACATGGCAAAATGCAGTACTTTTGAAAAACATTTCAAAAGAGGCAACTTGGCGCCAGGAATTTTCTCTGGTCCCCTTTTTTTTCTTAGTAGCTCACTTTAATTTTTTTCCTTGTCGCCCACCTCTATTCACCCTTAGCAATGTCAATGTTCAGAATCAAAGAATAAACCTTCAGATGTTAGAGAGGCAATTAATTTTGGTTCTACTGAAAAAGTAGAACTCAAGTCTGATCTTAAATTGAAATAAAAAGTTAAGAGTAATTAATTGTCTCTGGGTGGTGGCACTACAGGTATATTTTTCTTCCTTCTGCTTTTCCTTTCGCCCCCAAAATGCCCATAATAAACATCTTACACCAGGTTTAAAACCAAGAAACTTTTTGGAAAACTTGCTTTTCAGCATTTGTACTGTATGTCATATTACTTCTAGGTATTCTTTTTGTAAAATGAATCCTGATTCCTCACTCCTTTTTCTCTGTGGAGCTCACTCTTCAATGTCAGTAATAGTGGAGTGAGTCATGACTCCAAACGGCAGAGGCGGATTCTCATTTATTAGCTGCAAGTTGGCTGGAGAAAGTTAGCAGGGTGAAGTGGGGAACAAATGAGGCCACTGGGACTGTCCGAGGCTGGGCCATGCTGCCAAGGAGGAGACATTGATTATCACCCCAGAACTCCTAGTTCCTACCAAGGAATTCCGGAAATGACCATTTTTCTGTGACTCTCTGTTGTTAATAATTGGACACGAGAAGCTACCAAGCCCAGTTTTGCCCTAGCACGTGTCTGCCGACATGCCTTTTGTCTGGTGCTTTGGAAACACCATCTCTTGTCTCTTCCCTCTGACCTCAGGATAGCATCCTCTTCCCACCAAAATCACAAGCGTCAGGTGGCTTGTGGGCACACTATCTCTGCCTGGCCCAGGGTCACCAGATGACTCTGTGACGTGTCAGATGAAATCCTTTGGAAGAAAAAGAAGATGGTGGGTTTGAGCAACAGATGACACAGCCTCGAGGATAAACCCTCACCAATTTTCCACTCCCAGGCTCTGATTCTTGCAGAAAGCACACATAGGTGACAAAAATAGATGAAATCAGCCTTCCTGCCCACCCAGTGGCCCTACGTCACTGTTTGTCTTGAGCAAATAGCTATTAGCAAAGCTGCTGCAGTGACTTGACGGTGGCATGGCTTAACGGTGTGCCTGTGGCTTATCCTTAGTGAGGGTTTCAGAGGTTACTCAGTGAGTCTGACAACTGAACACCTCATCAAGTTATAACCCAAAAACTTCTTGAAGATAAAGGACAAATATAAGGAAATCACCTGTTACACAGCCACTTGGGATGAAGATGGGCACATATGGGCTTCATTCTAAGTGCAAGCAAAGAAGCCATGCTTAGAAAACCCTTAGGAGTGCTCTCTGTGCAGTTCTGAGGCACAACTCTTACTTCATGAAAATCTCCAGGCCCACAGAAACTGAGCAGTGCACTGAGACACTGACTGCTGTTTTCCAGAAGGATGTTGGAGAGGATCGTAACAATTGCAGACTCTCCAACAGGAAGCTCCCAAACTTCCTAAATACAGAACTGGCTGTCGTCACAGAGAACCAGAAGGACATTGGTGTCCTTGACCACATGATGAAGAAACTGGACCTCAATTGTGATGGGCAACTAGAATTCTAGACATTTCTTAATCTTATTGGTGTCACTGGTGTGACTTGCTGTGACTCCATCATAGCTGGCCATTCCCACAAGCAGTTCTGAGGAGCGCTTGGCTCTGGCTTCTAAACCTCCTTTTATTATTTCAGCCTCTCAATTTCTATTTATTCCTCACAGCTCACACATACCTTGAGTCCAGTGCTCCCACCAGCCCATGAAGGTTACTTCTACTGGTAGTAATAAAACAATATAGTTTTTAAAAATAGATGTGCACGCATGTGCACACACACACACATCCCCAAACCCTCAGGTTTATAGATATAAGCTGTTAAGTTTCTTTCCAACAATTGTTTACTGTGTACAATTCACTGAGAATTCAAAAAAGAAGACGTGAATTTTCCCTCAAGGAATTCATAGCCTTCGATGGGGAAATGGAACATAGAAGCAAATAGATTTTACAAAGTTGAAAATGGAAATTGCTCCAGGGAAGTCATAAAGTGTTATGTGCTTGACTTAACTATTTACAAGAGGACAACATTAAAAAAACTCAACCTGGACATATTTATAAGCGTCTACAGGCATATAAATAACCATGTTTATTTCCTGAAGTTTCTCTAATGTATGGCCATTTTCCCCTTCATTATTTCTTCCTTTTCTTTTTTGCCTTTTTTTTTTTTTTTTTTTGTATGTGAGTAGCTCTCTAGATGGGAATCGAACCTAGGCCGCAGCGCTGATAGCACCGGAGCCTTAAGCCACTACACCACCAGAGAACTCCCACCCTTCATTATTTCTATGTATTGCACACAGTGTGGCAAATTTCTCATCCTGCATAAATGTCATTAAATTCTGCTCAGGCTCCACTCTGAATTAACTTGTTTGCTTTGTAGCTAAAGGGTTGTTTGAGGAACTGTTGTTGGACTCTTGTCTGGAAGAAAAAGGAAGTGTCTCCTTTCTCCACCTGTCAGCCGTGTTTCAGAGGAAATAGTCTATGGTTCTCTCCAGACCTTATCCCAGCTTAGGGAACAGAATTGGACAATCTAAAAAACCCCTCAGAAGCCAAGACCTTCCTCCCACTTGGACAAGCATCCAAACAGCCAGCCTCTGCTTCCTTACCACTATTTGAGATTTCACCGGGTCTCCTGTAGCGTTCAAGAGCAATTAATGATCATTTATCAAGTGCTTACCATTAGTCCTAGGCATTTTACATGTTTACCCTGAATTCTCTCACAGTATCAAATGAAGAAACTGAGGCCAAGAAGTCAAGTGATTTGGCCAAGATCCCATAGCTAGAATTTGGACCCCAATCTGACCCCCTCCAAAAACCAATGTTGTTTCCATCATGCTACACTACTTCTAAATCAAAGATCCCAGTAAAAGAGAAGATCCCTTTAACTCAAAGAAAAAACAAATCACCCTCAAACACACAGACTTTAAAAAAGTTTTCATTGACCCTGTTCTCTCACATTGAAGATCTCTTCATTGTCCTGCTCTGCTCCTTGTATCAGGCGGTAAGTGAAATTAGGGAACAAACAGCAAGAAAATGGAGATGTGTCCATCATAGCCACCCCATCTTTCTCCTGCACTAGAAACCCTGTGGTCATTGGCTATTGACAAGCTGGTTTTACCTCTTGCCCTATAGGTCAGCTCATGGGGCATTTCCCTGAGGGCCTCTCGCTCCTCTCTGTGTCTTTTTCCCAGCTTATATCTTCTCCTGCTTGGTAAGGACCTGGAGGCTGAGGTGAGTGAGGTAGGTTGTGGGGCCAACATTTCTGTCTAATCTTTTTATGAAGTGGGAGTTTTCCCTGCACATATCCAATTGCCCATTCCGGTGACTCAGACCTGGCCAGAATTGGCTCATGCTGATGCTGAAGAAGGAAGCTTTCCAGCTGGACTTGCACTTTTAAGATTCTTCTGATGAACCTGATTGTATCCTGGGAAGCCACATGCATTCTCTGAGTGGCTCACAAAGGATAGCGCCGCTCTTTTCGGGTCGAACTTGGTTCCTTGCAAATGTCACAGGATGGATGAAGAAAACAAGATACTGAGAGTGTCAGTGACTTGCAGAGCTGTGGAAATTTGAGATTTTGCGGAGGAGTTATATTATTTCTGGAAAGAACATCTGCAAGGATGGGAGGTTCTCTAAATTCTTCTGGAGAATTCTTTGGTTCCAGCTTTCTCCGAATCTGAGGATGACTGACAAGGGTAGGGAATGGAAGGTAATAGTTATTAAAGTAAGATGGTTGCAGGGGGAGCTTCTAGTTGATTGTAAGTTGAAATTTGAGTCAGCGATGTGATATGGCTGGCTAACAGGGCTGATTCACTCCTAGGACACATTAATAGAAATATGGTGTCTAGAATCAGAGATGTATTCCTCCTCCATACTCAGGGCTGCTGGGGAGATACTCCTGGAGTATTGGGTTCATTTCTGGAATTTCACTCGTTCCATTTTTTTTTTTTTAGAATTCTAGAATTTTTCTGGGTCACTTTTGTGTGGGCTCAAAAAAGCAGAAGTTTTCAGAGATGACAGGCATTTTATCATGTGATGAATATAATTGAAAATGGCCAAGGGAATTAAGATTCAACTTAAATTCCTAACAAATGAGATAAAAAATGACTTAACCAATGTTGAGCACCTGCAGTTTCTGCTTAAAGTAAGGGTTAACTGAAAACCACTTTTATTATGCTTAAGCTACATGAACATCGACTCAAAAGGAGAGCATGGCATAAGTTTGTTCAATATCCAGTTGATTTTTTCCAGGTGAATAGTGCCAGGCAAAATATTATAGGGAATACAGATAAGATAAGCTCATTCTTTCCCTTTATTCCCCCAGATTTTTACTCCTCTGTTATCAAAATATTTATAATATATTCTATTTGGGAAAATAAGTAATATTGAAGAAAAGGTTAAGTAACAAGTCAGAGCAAGAATAAGATCCCTTCCAGCAGGAAACTAAGAGCTGACCTACCTGCACGCAGCTATTATGCAAGCTCTCTGCCTGGAACCAAGAGGTAAGCAGGAGAGGCTGGGAGCTGACAAATTGGGTACAAAGAAGTCCTGGCATTCTAATGGCGGTTTACTGAGAAATTGTCATACCCTAGCTATTGTTACGTGACAAACATTTCTAACCACCTCTAGTTCTGGCATCCCAATGTTAGCAAATTAGAGGCAACAAATGAGATGGGAAAAGAGGCTACCATTGACATAGGCATCTACCTTTTTCAAACAAGCTTGGTAATACATCAATATAGGCAGACTCCTTGACTATAATAAGGCTTGACATTAATAGCTAGGCAACAAATGTGACAGAAAGATATAAAAGTCTGTGCCTGAGGTAGGTTTAAATGGCCCCACTGAGCCCAGTGACCTGGAGGACTTCATTGCATTAAGATGCATTATTGTAATTGATGTGTTTCTTCTGAGTCTGACAGCCTGTGTTCATAACAATGACCCTGAGACCTGCAGGAAAGATTAAACTATGCTTAGAGGATGGTGTTGGAGAAGGTATATAGGTAGATTGTATTTTTTCTCTTAAATCATCATTCTTAAAATGACATCTTTCCTAATGTCCAAAGCAGTGGCATTGTCATAGAAGAGGTATTTTGAAAAGAAAAGAGAAATAAGATGAAAAAGAATTGCTGCTTAAAAAAAGTTCAAAGACCATTTGACAAAACAAAGGTTTAGGGATTGTTGCTTTAGTTTTCCAGAAAGCTTGGTTAGCCACAAGGACTTGTTCTTTAAGGGAGTTCTCTGGATTGTCAACAATAATAAAAGAACTGTGCTGTCCCAAATGGTAGCCACAAGTTACACGTGACTATTTAAACATAAATAAAATGACGAACTCAGTGCTTTGGTTGCACTAGCCACATTTCAAGTGTCCACTAGCTATGTATGGCTAATGGCTGGTGGACAGTATTGGATAGAGCAGATGTTAAATATTTTCATCTTACCAAAAATTCTTTTGGACATCACTGCCATGAAAAATCAGGAGGAAAGCAAGGCTTCATGTAGGGATTAAAGCAATAATATAGACACCTTTCAGTATTAATTTCTTGTTTGCCTTATGGTGTTGGAATATTTGAATTAAAATCATAGTCGAATTCCAGTTAGGTTTGCTTTTGTTAAAATCATAGGCAGAAAAATGCTGTATGTGAAATTACTTTCTGAGTGCAGTGTGTCTGCCTAATTTAGGGGCAGCCAGAAAAGTTATTTGAAAAGGTTCTGAAAAAATCACAGTAGTTACAAGGCTTTTGGTTAATTTCCTACTAAGTAATGTACTTATCATCATATTTTTCAGAGTTCATTTTGCAAGGTATTTGTTGGAAGTAGTAGGGGAAAAAATCTTGATCAAGTCTCCCAAGCAGATTTTAGGGAGCAAAAAAATGTTTCTTCTTCACAAACATGTTTAGCTGAAACACTGTTGTGTACCCGAAGGAGAAATGTTCACCAGCTCACCAGCGGTCCAGCCTGTGAGGGATGGTCATGATAAAGACATGGCTTAGGAAAAGAGAAAGACCAGTAAATTGTGAGGAAGGTAAAGGTATTCAGGTACTGACCAGGGGGCCTCCTCTTTCGCTGGCTGATAGTCTTCATGATGTATGTGGATTTAAAATGAAAAGAGGATAAACTAAAGTCAGTTTAATAGGTAACTTACAGTTTGGGCAGGGAACTAAATGACTTTCTCAGTCTTATAAAACTCAAATCGATGACTTAATTTATTTTTTCCTTCAAGGGCAGCTGATGGTGTGTGGGAGAAGGGGACCATGAGAATGTCATAATGGTCCACACATGCCTTTAGCAACCTAGGTATTTTATACACATGAGTTAATGAAAAATATATTGGTTTATTGAACATACTGAACTTGTAGGGCATGTGTAGGAAACAACTTAGCTCTTTCTTATCTTCTTCCCTTTCAATCCCTTAGCTTTTCTAGCTACTCCCAGATAATAAACAGTCTCTTTTCCATGTATTAAAAATGTCAGCTCAATGTAATATCAAAATCCAATTTCAAAAATTTAAAACTCTCTCCCAATTTAAAACTCCACCGCACCCCCCACTTCAGGCCTCCTTTGGACTGGGACCGGGCACTGAGGAAGAGAGATGTGTCATGGGTTTCATCTCTGCTTTTTGCTCCCTCTCATCCGTCCTTTAGCTGCTGTAGAGAGGGGAATTGGGGGTGGAGGAGAGGAAGGTCAAGGATCAAGGATGAGGAACGATCTTACCCAATATTGCAGTTTGACCTTTTGGGTTGGCAGGGGGCACAATTGCTGGCTCCTTGCAGGTATATACTTTGGTTTTCTGAGGTTCCTGTGGCTCAGGTATCTCCATTTTTCCAAGTGAGGAAAGAACTTCAGTCCCTTCTCCAGGGGTGGGGGTGGGCCATGTTGAAATATGCACAGCACACTGATATCCCTTCTCTATAGAAAATATCTTCACCCTCCCAGTGAATTCTTCCTGCTGGAGGTGGGTGGTGGACTCAAGCTGCCTGATTTGGCAACTCAGTTCCTTGGCAGGGCTTGCCAAGGGGGTCAGAGATATGAGGATGTTTGGCATCTGTTGAATGGTTTTGCCTCAAGGTGCCTCAACAACTCAGACCACAGAAGAATTGACTTTTAACATCTTGTTACAAAAGCACCTGGACCTCTTAGCCAAAGGAAGCTAGTTTAATAGACTTCTTAGCTGTGAAACTTGATCCCCATGTCCTTAATAATGAACCCAGGAGTTTGTGGCATCCCAGTTTAGTGTGACTCACGAGAATCTAAGTTTCTACTGGGAAAGACTAATACACACCAACTCAGTCTCTATTACAAGTAATCCATGTTCATTGAACCTACTGGATTTGGGGTCTGGCTGGCCCAAGGAAGACCTCCTGGAGGTGGTGAGTTCTTCTGAGGTAGATTTTGAAAGAGGAATAGGGTATGCCTACAAAGATGAGTGGTACCATCTTTTGGCCTGGGCAGTAGGGACTCCACTCTAGTTCTCCTTGGTCTGCACATCTCCATGAGGGCAGGGTACATGCAGGACCAAGGGTCCAGGCCCACCCAGAATCCAGTCTAGGATGCATGTCATGGTCTGGGTACCCAGGACCCTGACTACATCTGCCTCCGTGGCCTGTGTGGGCCTCATTCCTTCCTCCCCAGAGTGGACTATGATACCAGTGTGTGCACCCATAGGCCCACGCTGTGACAAAGGTGACTGTTCAAAGTGGGTGAGGTAGAAGGATTTTAGTGTTTCCTTTAGCACCGGGTTGCCTGTGGTGTGGGATGGAGCTGGGGGTAAGAAAAGAAGGGGGGTCCAGCTGAGGGCCGGGGCCAAGGGCCAGAGTGAGATTTCCTGGTTTGAAGGTGGCTGTCTAGGTCATTATGAAGGAATCGACATCCAGAGAGGATAGAACATACTTTATTTCATGATTTGTTGGCTTGATTTAGAACTTTGAACTGTTTCCATTGATGGCACATGGGCCTCCATTTGTACGTTTGCCCCAGCATCTGCAAATGCCAGGAGTGGGACTGCAGGGGAGCACGTCACTTTGGGCTGTTAGATGGCTTCAGGTCATCAGGGATAGAAGATAGCTCCAGATTAATTAGAAAAGAATCCTAATTAGGAAGAGATCCAAGAATCAGACAAACTTTCGGCAGAATCTGCAATGATAGGAAGGTTGAGTTTGGTGAGGTAGGACTAGCTGCAGGGAGGGATGTGGGTGTCTAAGAGATGCTGTGTTTGGGGAGGGCCTGTCTTGGATGCTCACAGACGGTGCCTGGCATGCAGCGGGACTAGAGGACACTCCCTGGTTGTCTCTGTTTGCAGGACCGGTAATACTCAAGAGTACATACACCTGCCAGAGAGGGTGATCAAAAAAGAAAAAGGGCAGGTGGCCCCTACCCAGGTGTGTGTTTTTCACTAATGATTGTGCTCATCAAGTGACAGATGTCACTGTCCTGCTGTAGTTGGGATGAGGGCTTCAGGTGCCCACAGGGCTGGTACTTTTTCTCCCCCATGGGAAGCTCTTTGTAGATTTAGGGAAAGCATAGAATTAACCAGGGTAAATTTGAGAGCACAAGACTTAGAATTTGAAAAGTGGCAGCATCTGAAAGTGACAGTTGGGATGGTAGGGGTGGCAAGATGAGGGGTTTCAAGCTTTTAAACAACATGTTTACTACTTTGCTTGCTTTTTATAATCTTAAATTCGCCAGTTTTTATTGCAATGACCAGCTGCTATGAGAGATTTTCTAATGGACTGCCATTATACATTTGGGCATTTGGGTGCTAGTGGGGAGTTTATTTCAACTTCACAGCCACTTGACTTGATAATAGTATAAAAGGAAGCTGGGCTTCCCCCATTTAGCTCAGACACAGCTATTTCTAACCTTGTTGCGGGTGGGGGTAGGGTTCACCTCTCTCTTCATTTGGACCTGTACTCTGACCCCACCCTTTCGGAGATCTGCTTCCTCTATTGTATGTGTTTTGGGGAGAGGAGGTGCATGTGACAGGCCTTTCTGAAGAGGACTTTGTGTCAATTCCTTTGGGAATGAGCATACACACTTGGAGCCATTACCCGACAGATCTGCCATCGAATGTCACTTTGCCTTTGGCTGCTTGGTTGTGCTCTGTCTCATATAAGTCCTGTCCCACAACGCTTAGCCCAGGAGGGTCTGCTGGGCGCAACCTTGTACTGTTAGCAGCATAACATATTGCTTTTTATTTGTCACTATAAAAGGGATGAGGAGTTATAAAACCAGAGTCCTGGAGGATATGAAAACGAGATTCTGATTCCTGGCCTCCATCAGAACCATCCGCCAGTCTTCTCCCTTGCTTGGCTTGTAGAAATAGCCTTCATCCTACACGCTCCTTTTATCTGTATTTCTTCCCTCCCTTTACAACCCCAGTATATCTTGTATGTTCCTCCCCACACTCCCTACTCTTGGAGAGCAATTCCTTTCAAAGAAAGTGATTAAAATGTATGAACACTCACTGATCATGGCTACCTTAAATGGAGCTACCTGTGTCTCTCAAACGTAGCAAATAATTAATCCTGAGTGCTCGCTGGCCTCAGGGAGGGACCTCAGCTCTGCTGGAGTGGAATTAGAAAACTGGCTTTTCAGGAGGCCCTCTTGATGGAGGGGGTGGGAGCACAGAGATTGATATGAGATGGGGGTTGGGGGACTGAGCATGCACGTACCTGATTTTGAAATGTTCCAGAACCAATCATTACATACTGCCCGACCCAAGTTGGCTGCTTGGTGTGAAGATGGGGATATGGGATGGAAAAGAAATTGTGTTTGTTGGACTCACATGGTAGTGTATATGTACATGAGGAGTGAGTTAATGGGCTCCTGGCATATCGGAACCATTTACTGGCTTAAAAACATGGCATGGTATGAGTGGTGATATGTTCAGTCATGTCTTTCGCTTGCTCAAGTACATGAATATCATGTATATTTGGTTTGGGCATTTACTGTGAATGTGTGTGCATTTCTCTGCTTGGTACCTGGTTACATAGTGTTGACCACAGAGAGAATTGTGCATATTGGGGAGGCTTTAGGCCTTGGGAAAGTATGTTTAATTAAAAGCAAATCCCATAACTATGTGCTCCTGCTAAATAAACACATAAACAAAAATCCCTCTTAAGCATTTACATTTTGTTCCTTGCAAAGATTGGTGCAGGCGGAGATGATCCTGTGGGAAATGGGATTTCTGGTCTTTGCTGTGAGATTATAAAAATGGATTTGCACATATATGTTTATATGTAGACAGAAACATTCTGGAAAGGTAGGCACCAAAATGCCATGTGTAGTTATCACTGTACAATGGGATTATGGAAGACTAATTTTCTTCCTTTTATTTCATCTCAATTTTCTAATTTTTCTATAGTGCAATTGCTTTGCTGGGGCATTTAAAGACAGGTTGAAAAAAGCATTAAAATTGAGTTGAAGGGTTGATTTTTTCCCCCATATATATGTGTATACACACACACACACACACACACACACACACACACACAGGCTGTCCAGAATAAATCCAGCCATCAATGCCTCTATTTTTCATAATACATGGTTGGATACTTTCTGGACAGCCCATATATTTTATATATTTATGTTTTCCTATCTCTAAATAGTAATCAGTTGTATTTTATGTTTTCCTAAGAACATGGTATTTTCTTTTGCTTAGTAAAAAAGAAAACAAAACATTCTTCTAGACCACACTTTCAATAGAGAGGAAATTTGATACTTAAGGATAATTTGGTAGATTGCTATAATAATGCTGTCTGTTATGTGTTGAGCACCTATGGTGTACCAGCCACTTTACACGTACTACTTCCTGTTGTTTCAACAGCACTGCACGGTAGGTGGTATCATCTGCATTTTATAAACTGGATACAAAGATGTTTACCAGTCTGCCCGGGGTTGCATAGCGGATGAGCACTGAGTTGGGATTTGAGCAAATGCCTGATTCTAAACTTTGGTTCTTTCTGTATGCCAAGCTGCCTCCCTCAACACAATGCATCCGGAATCACTGAAATGGCCTCCTGTAGGTGTTTGCTGCACCTGGTGATTGCTGTCTGGCCCCAGGCATTTCATTCTACTTCATGCCTGACTAGAATGGTTCACACCTGTGCAACCTCATCTCCCAAAGAGCCCAAGTGTTACAGTTGCTAAAGCAATTATCTGGTTTAAAAAAATCTGCCCAAATAATGAAATTGGCCAACATTTATAGAGTGCTCACTGTGTGCCAGACATACTAGGTCTCATATGTGAATTGTCTCATTATGTTTTTACAATAACCCGGGGAGGGAGAGAGCATAATGAGCTTCATTTTGCAAATATAGAAATTGAGGCATTAAGACTTCTCTCACCTTGGGTGGGATCACCCAGCTAGGGAGGATTAGAGCTGGTGTTAGAATCCAGGCGCCTAAATCCAGACCTATGTGCTTCCTCAGGACACAGTCCTGAGGAAAATGTTGGCTTCCTTCTTGCCAAGCCTCTGCCAGGCTGATGCCAAGGCCATGGAGACTCTTTCTGGAGGAAGGGATGGTGTTTGCTAATTCCCAAAGAGTGCCTGAGCTATTTAGTGGCTACCAATTCCTAATTCATAAGTGGATCACTATATGGGTAGAATTTATCAATCAGTAGATTCTTCTCTCAGGCCTTTGCTGGAGAACTGTCTAATAAACCAAAGGCAGCAAAAACTGGCTGGAGAACAGGAAATTTAGGGAAGATAATTTAGGGACCATACGTCTACTTCTCTGGCTGCATTTAGTTCTGTCTATGGATTGTAGTAAACTATGAGAAGGTGACACGCTTGGACCCACGTGACCTTAGTGATGGAAATTGTTTTCATGAAGCTGTGCTTTTATGTTGGCCCTCTAATTGTTTTTGAAGGTTTCAACAAAATCAAATGCAATTTGTCCCTTATGTAATATCCCTAAGAAATTTTGCTTTGAGTTTTGTAGTAGGAATAGTTTTGTCTTCCCTGAGAAGCTACTGTGTTTCTTCCCAAATAATGAGAATTATGCAATTCACTCTAAGTCCCTTTTTACCACATCGGCCAGGAAGCTCGACACTAGGAAATAGTGTCACCCTAAGCCCTTTGGTGTCATATGCTTGAGTTCAAAACCTGATTCTTCGGCTTACTGACCAGTGGCCTTTAGCAATTTTATTACTTCCCTATTTTTTAGTTTCTTTACCATAAAATGGAGATAGTACTCCCATGTTTCCTTGATTCTTAGCCATACATATTTTTAGTATTTTAACATCTCCGAAATAAAAATACTTTGTCATAACTAAACTGGTAACTTCTTTTGATTCATTTGTTCACTGAACCATGATAGTTCCCTCAATGGGTTATTGTAGGAACTACGTGAGCTAACATGTACAATACACATCGCCTAGCACACGCATATCATTGCTTTTTCCACACTCAGTCCCAGGAACCAGAGTCTTCCTTACTATTGTCGGGTCATCTGCTTTCGTGCTCTTAACTATTCTCTCCCTTTTATTTCCATTTTATTTATGTTGTTTTGTGAGTCCCTTTGGAAAGAAAGGATAAATGAATTGGAAAACAAGTAGTGTTATAAGATGCATTAATTATAACCATCACTGATCAAAACCACCCAGGGTAAATATCAGCCTCTTGGGCAACAGAACAATCAAGTTCATGCCCACATGTTCTTGTACCAGAGGGAAAGAAAGGACGACTATTGATTGTCAGGCCAATCCCTGGGACACTGTTGAGAAGGTGGCTCCGTTGAAATCAATGATTACTTTTCTGGTTGGTAATTTTTGGTGGCAGACAGTCTGAACATGTTGCTGCTTGGCTGGGCATGATTGGGAAGGACAGTTTTATGTTATTTTGTGTTAATCTCTAAATGCTTTAACTTTTCTCTCCAAATAGTTATTCCTGCCATTTAGTGATTCAGTAGCTGCTGGAATGACTATTGGCCGATCCCGCCCATTATTAACGAGGAATTTTTGAAGTCTTCTTCCACTTTGTCTCAGATGCAGGTCTGGAATCCCTGCTTCCTATTAGTTCTCCCCGGTGCTGTACTTTTGGAACACTGTGCTGGTGCCAGGCGGGAGGGGGCTAAACGAAATGGAAAGGGGCAGAGATACGTTTGCTTAGTGCCAGAAAGTCACTTGGCAGTTTACACACACGGTCTTTTTTGATCCTTATGATAATATCGTGAGCAGATGTTCATCTTCTTTACAAATGAGGAAACAACCCCAAAGTGCTAAAGTCATGTGCTCAAGTTCCACAGCCAGTAAATGCTAGATCTGTGATTTAAATGAAGTCCTGCTGGGTTCCGAAGCCCATGACGTTTCCATGAATACTTCCTGAGGTCCTTCTTTTCTGTCATTTGTTGGTTCATTCATAGTCTCATCGCTCATTCAGGCACTCTGTCATGCATTCAATCAACAAACACCTATTAATTTGTGTCAGGCACTGTGCTAGGCCCCAAAGATACGAAGGTGAATGAGGGACACAGGTAAGCCAACAGTGACACGTTGCAGATATGCATAACTGCAGAGCCGTTGGCAAGCTAGCTGGGGGCCCCTGCACGTTTTTTCCCCGAATTAACATTAGCTTTTACGTGCTCAAAGAAGTTAGCATCTCCATCTCTGCATCCCTTCCATGTCTTTTAAAATGTATTCTTTACACTGCAGCCATAGTGGTTTTTCTAGATGCGTACCTGCTGATACCACTTTCCTGCTTAAAACTCCTGAATGGCTCTTGATGACCCCAGGATAAAGTCCAGGCTTCTTAGCAAGGCTTACTAGCCCTTTCTTGGCCCTGCCTTTTCCCTCCACCTCAAAGTGCTTGATTCAGCTATCTGGGATTTCTATGATGCTCTTTGGATACAGTCCAGACTTCTTAGCCCTGCCATCTTCCTCCACCCCCAAGTCTCCAGTCCAGGTAAGCTGATTGACCTATACCCAGTATGTGAATACATGAAAGAATCCAAGCTGGAAATTTGGAGAAGCAGCAGCAGTCAGAGAAGAGAGGAGGAGTGGGAAAGGCAATCTATAATAGCGTTTATTGAGAGAAAAGTGCTGGTATCTTTTGTTCTGTAATAGAGCATGTTGTGCTTCACAAGTAGGAAAGAGAACACCAGCACACCCATGCTAATGAAACAGCTGAAACATTTCGAATAAAAAAGCATGTCTGCCAGAGAGTGACTATGGAGAAATGGAGGCTTCATCCTCGAGTTTGAAGCAGGAATAGATATGGGGGTGGTACGTGCTGCATTAAATCAGTGGTAGGGACGAAGTGGGAGGGCTCCAGGTTAGTAGGTGTGCTTGATTGGAGTTGAAGTTCCACATCAGAGAAGGAAAGATTGGTAAAAAGCAAAGAGGAAGGGTCTTGGATGCTGGTTGAGCAGTTTGCCATGAATACCTTACTTGTCTGGACGTGCAGCAGAATCCCGAACGTCAGATCTTGTGAACAGAATTGCCATTTGTCTATTTTCTTCATTGCTTTCTCTGTCTGAGCACTGGGGTAGACTCAGGTTTTTGTTTCTAGATTAGCTTTCCTGACCATCTACTCTGGGATGAGAGATTCTGGCTTTATTTTGAGAGTGCAGAGTGGAAAAAAAGATGACACTCTAAGCGAGTAAGGTGTAACACCTAGAGTCTGGTTTGCTTGTCTCAGCCTGTCCCAGAGTTCAGGTAAATGAGGAGGTGAAAAATTCTGCTGTTAAAAAAGAAAAAGAAACCTCAAAGCACACACACGCCCAAAACATGCCCTTTGAGCTCCTCTGGAGTGGGGCTTTGAGTGCTCACAGCCACTCGTCATGAACCCCATGCATGTGTCTACAGCCTTTTCTGGACAGCCACACTTCCCCACTGACAAAACATTTTAATTCTCAGTGACATTTCTCCATCATTATAAATAGCAGGGAGTTTTTAATCATTTTTTAAGTGCCAAAGCTTTTTTCACCCAGTGGGCCTATACCAGTTTGAGCAAAGCCATTTGGATCCTAAAACAGATCAGTTGGCAAGTGTTCACACTTGGCTCTTCAAAGAGAACTGCTGATTTTAGCACGTTTGGAAGTTTCACAAGGATATACATTTTCATAGTTTTCTCCTGTCGGAAGTTTCCAGGGCACCAAAGTTTCCATGTAGCAGTCGACTCTCCAGGGTAACTCCAATGATCTCTACAGGCGTCACGCGCTTTGAAAAAAAAATGATCAGAAAGACATTAGTGCCAGTTCACTATAGTTATGAAGAAATCCCAAGCCCTGGCCAAGAATGTTACAGCTAGCACCTCATGTGGCACGTGTGTCATCACCCCAGATCTGGAACACACCTGTGGCCTCAGATCCATCGCTGTCATTACCTGGAGTGGTGGGTATTTCGGAGCACTTGTCTTCCTTTGGTCTGCCTCCGTATCCCTTCCTGTCTTTTGTTCCTCTTTTATGTACTGGTGAGTGACATGTGTTATTAATAAACCTTGGGAGAAAGCATCATATATGCAGTGAGAAGACTAAATTTTGTGAGTGTTGATTAACATTCTCGGCACTGGTTTAAAAATATATATTGTAATCAACTCTTCTTGGCTAAAACATGGCATCGCGTGATCCTGAGTCTGGCTCCCGTGCCATCGTAATTTCTGTGAGTGTACGCTATCGCTCTCTAGTCCCAGGCGGAATGAAGGCATGGGGCTTATTTCCTTTTAAAAATACTGTAGGAACGTCAACAAATCACTTCCAAAATGTCCCCAGGAAGGAGGAGGAAGTGAGTGTTGAGAGGGAGCAGTGATGTGCCCAGGCTGTGTTGGGTTTGGGCGGAAGTGGGCTTTGAGTGGAGTGTTTTTGTTTTTGTTTCTTAAATAGCAGCTGTATTGAGGCAAATTCACCCAAAATTCAGTGTGTTTTTTTTTTAATATTCAGAGTTGTCCAACCATCACCTCATCACCCCCAAAGCGAACCCCGTACCTATTAGTTGTCACTCCCCGTTGCCCCTGCCTCCCTGTCCTAGGCCACCACCACTCTGCCCCATGCTTCATTCTCATCATACCGGCTTATCCCTCATTCCCTGCACATGCTGCTCATTCTCCGTCTTGGCTGACGATCGAGTCTTTACCTAGGGTAACCTTTGCTATCTTCTCCACCGGCCAAATCTTACCCCCTTGGGGAAGTCCTGACTTTGCATAAGATGTCACCTTGTGCGTGATGCCTTGCATTGTCCTGATTGGACTTGCTTTGGCCTCCTCTGTGGTCCTAGAGCCCATATCTTTCACCACGTAGCACTGATCACATGCAACCCTACACTGCGGTCATGTACCCTATATACCTGTTTATCTTGCCCATCGATCTTCTGTGAGCAGCTTGGGGTCAGGGCTGTGAGGCTGCTTTATCTTTATGTCTCATATGGTGGCTGCCACACATGAGATTCTTACTAAAAGAACAACATGATAGAGTACCCACTTTAGATTCAGGTCTTGCATTCACTACTCTGGTGTGAACTCTGTGCCTTGGGGGAGGCCCTTTAACCTCCCTGGCCTCCCAACGTGTTCATCTGTCAAAGGCAGATAATGATAATTATCACTTCAAGGAGTGGGCCGGACAATGACATGAAATAACATAAGCGAAGTGTATGGCATCAAAATTGGCACAGAGTACGTGCTCAGTAAACACCTGCCAAATGAAATGGCATTGCTGCTCGGTTTGTTTTTGTTCTGCTTTTCCCAGGCCAAGGGTGTTAGGGCCTGACTTCCTCATAAACACTCTAGTGTGAGGAATGGTGGAGGAATCTAATTATTTGGTGCTACAGACTTTTTTTTTTAATTAAGGAGGGCTGCAGTATTTTAAAATTGCAGGGGAATATCCAAGCAAATTGAAAGTCTAGCAGAGTATGTATCAGGGTGTGCGGTGTTGAAAACCATGAGTGTGTGGAGTTGCTGGTTGCTGCTGGGAAGCTGTGAACATTGGAAGCAATGAGGGTGAAGAAGCCAGCATGGCTCATTCTCCTGCAGTGATTTTCTGAGCAGAAAGGGTCAGGACTGCATATATCTACTAACCCATAGTTCCTCCCCTCCTCTTCTTTTTGATGTAGTGCTGATGCATATAAAGATGAGATCGCCTTGCCTCTCCAGGGTCTGTGGCTTTTAGTTTATGTTTCCACTTAGCCTCTTTCAACAAAAGAATGTGCAGTGGTGAGTTTGTAAATACAGCCTATCTCCCTCCAGTTTGGTGGATCTTAAGCAGAGGTACATATCAGAATGGCCTGGGGAACTTTTAAAATACACAGATTCCCTGCCTTGTCTCCCGACTGTGATTTCATTAAATCTGGGTTGGGCTGGGGCACATCTGGGAACCTTCAAAAATTCCTCAGATATATACGTTCTGACTGGAGAAGCTTTGCTCTAAATTTCCCAAGTGTTCTCTTACAACCTAGAAACCCCACACAGTGGGTCAGAGTGACAGCCCGAGTGAGAGATGGCAAGTTTGAATGCCACTCAGGAAATCTATTACTGTGCTGAAATGGGCCAGGTGCCAAGCTAGTAGCTTTAAGGGGAATGAGAATCTGCAGCTTTGTTGAAAGAGGAGTTTACTCTGCAATCAGAGGACTCAGCTAATGAGCACAAAGACCATGCTGATTAGGGAATGGGTATTTAGATGAATGAATGCAGGGGGGACCTTGTTGAGAAAGGTTTATCTCCCACTGTGGACAGCTGAGAGGCCAGGGCCAGATGTTGGACTAGAGAGAATTTCAAGTGTAATAAACCAAAAGTCAAGTTCAGAGAGGTTATCCAAAAAAAGGAAGAATAGGTACAGGTGCTATAGGGCCAGAATCCAGAGCACTTTTGATGCAGTGATCTTTTAAAAATGAGTCAGGTCATGTCACCCTTTTGCTTAAAACTCCCCAGTGGATTCCCATTGTACGTAGAATGAAATCCAGACTCCGTACCATGGCCTGTTGGCATTTACCTGTCCTCTCCCCTCCCCCGTCTCTGCATGGCTGGATCCTTCTCATGGTTCAGGTCTCAGCTCAGATCACCTTAGTGAGTCCTTCCTTATATACCCATTAAAAATAACTTCTTCCAGTATTGCTTTGAAATGCATTGCTTTACTTTATCTCTGCTTTCTCATAGAACTTATCACTACGTAAAAACTCACTTATTTATAGTTACTTGTTTGTTTAAGTATTACCTGTCTCTTCCATTAGAATGTTGTCAAACCTATGTGTCTGGTTCAATTCTGTACCCCTGGTACCTCCTTCCCCACAGTGGTAGACACAGAATAGGAGCTCAATAAGTAAGTGCTTGAGTGAATGAGTGAATGAATGAATGCAGAGTCCAGATCTCAAACCAGTGAACAGGAGCCCAGGGTGGATGCCCAGACTGAAGTCCTAGCAGCTTGGGGTCAGCAGCCAGGCCAAAGGCAGTAACATGTCAGAGCCATCTCACCTAAGAGGAGGGCAAAGTCACCTCCTTCCCCACAGCCTCCTTGGTGGGACCTGAGTCCAAGGGGAGGAAATGTGTCCACTGGATAGAATGGCCCCCCTCACTTTTGGCTCGCTGGGGGGAGCGGGAGCTGGGCAGTCTGCCTCAGACATCTCAGAGAGAGCGAATGTACATTTAACAAGATGTAGAAACCCAGTGAGGTATGACTCACAGAAATGTTCTCTCTGACCTTCTGCCCAATGGGGTGGAACACAATAAATTTCAAGACGTAAGATGTGTAATGTGGGGTTTTTAGAAAGGCACCGGGATGAATAATTTTTGGAGGAGTGTGCCCGTGTGGGGTGCCCAGCACCAGCCAGTCAGCCAGTCAGCCACACACACCTGCATGCACACGCACACACACGCACACACACACTGTTTGCACACAATTCTCTTTGGCTAGCTCCTCCTCATTTTTTTAAAATTCATTTTTATTGTTGGACTTATTGGGATGACATCTGTTAGCAAGGATTACATAGGTTTCAGGCATACAGTTCTACAGTGCATTGTCAACTTGATGTATAATAAGTTCACCACCCAGTGTGAGTTCTCTTTCCATCACCTTATATTTAGCTTCCCCCCTCCTCTCCCACCCACTCCCCTTTTCTCCCCTCCCTAACCCACTCATCCCCAAATAAACATTAAACTATTGATTGTGTCCATGGGTTATTTGTTTGTTTGTTCATTTCTTTTCTCCTTGTTACTTTCAGTTTTATATTCCGCATATGAGTGATGTCATGTAGTTCTTGGTTGCTCCTCATTTTATGAGCTGCATTAAGGTGCCACTTGCTTTGGGAATCATTGAAGGCCAGGAGGGATGCTCTTATTTGATGATTCCTTTAGATTTTCTGTCTGAGCGCATCCGGTCCTCCAGGGCTATCCATTACCTGTTCTCTCCCACACCAGCCCTGAACTGTGAGCTCCTCAAAGGACTATGTTGTCTTTATATCCCTTTCACCCAGTTCAGTGCCTGACCCAGTAGGTACATAATACATGTTTGCTGAATGCACAGATGTGTGCACACACGTGTCACTGTAGGATCACATTTCAGCTTTGAGTAAGTGTATGGAACCAGGAAACAGCCCCAGGGGCACAAGGCACCTGCTGTACTGAAGTCATGTGTGGTGTGGTGGTGTGGAAACCTGTGAACTACAGGTAAGACGAGCGGGCCGCATTTGGACAGCAGGTCATGGGCCAGCCAGAGGGAGTGTTGGCTTGTCATGTAAAAGGGCAAGGCTTGAGTTTTTCTATGGGATTGACTTCCCCACAATAATAGGGCACAGAGGGGAAACAACTTCAGCAATGCTGAAGTCATTGTCTTCAGATTCCCCTGACCTTGAACTCACTGGTGGCAGGGTCTCACTGTGTTCCTACCTGCAGTCCTAAAGCAGCAGCTGCCTGTGCCAACAGGGCTCTGACGGGGGCGAGTTTGGCTCCAGCCTGACAGGCGTGGCTGGCTTCGTAGCCCCTAGAATGGGCAAGGATTTTTGCAAAGCCGTGTCTGCAGGGAGTGCAGTTTTGTCCTGGAAGAAACACAAATTGACCTGAACTGGCTGAGGGGAGGAACAGAGAGAAAGGGGTTTTCAGGCTTTGCAGAGCTGTTACAACCACACGGAGCAGATTTTTCCGAGCTAACAGGCTGCAGAAGGCTGCATAGCAACAAGGGAGGGTGGGCGGGGAGGCCTCCATCCACGTCTGTCCTTGTAAAGAGCTGTTTACAGATAGTAATGGCATTTTCTCGCATGATTTTTGTATTGTCCTTCAAGTAAAGCGTAATCTATGATTTTGCTTCTTTATATGGACTCATAGAAGGACCACAGTCCCAAGCCCTTTGCTTGAACTATCTCATTGAACCCTCACAATATTATTCTTCCCATTTTCACAAATGAGGAAACTGAGGCTTGGAGAGGCTATGGCAGGTCGCTTAGTAAATGATAGAACCAGTATTTGAATCCAAGGCCCTTAAAGGTGTATATGAAATTTATTCAAATTTGCAAAACTTCAGTTGTTTTATTGCAGTGGGGATCATTAAGATGCCTTTGTCTGTGTGACTTTGGGTGAAGAAGCAGCATAGCCATGGGCATGGAAGTGGAAACCTGTGGATTTGCCAGCTGGGGTTTGGAGAGGCTTGGGAGCCTGGCGGTGGGAGCTGTCATCCACTCTTGTGGAGACTGGGGGGCTCTGAGGCAAGGCCAGAGAACATTCAAGCTGCACACAGACCCCCTTGGAGCCACCACCTGGCCTTTCCACGGGGACCTGGGATTGGCCAGCGTGTGGAAGAAAAGCCAGAACATGGAATTTGCCAATGGCTTGCTGAGGGATGAGGTTGAGGGACATCCAGGTTGCGAGAGGGCTGGTGAAAAGTGCAAATGAATCTTTGACCCAAAAGTTAAGGCAACCGAGGGCAGGAGGTCTGGACAGCCCAGCTGCCAAGCTGGTCCTTGAAGTGGCTGAACCATAGGGAAGGGGGAGAGAGTGCCAGGAAGAGAATGGAGAATCAGTGGGAAATGTAAAAGTTTGCAAATCTGAAATGAATGCAGCATTGGGGGATAAGAGAAGGCTCTCAGTTGAATTGACATAAAAGAGAGATCTTGTGATTCTCCAACCTTTTCTCTTGTTAAAAGCAGAAGCCTAGGTATAGAAATTGCTTTGAGGCGTGCCCTTTTAGCAGAATTGTTGGGAGGGAAAACAGGAGTCAATGCTGGACCCATTTTGATAGAGAATAAAGTGATTTTAAAAGAGGAAAAAAGAAGGAAGAAAAGGTAGGAGTGTCAGGAGCAAGCAAAGGGGATGGGAAGAAGAGAGGCTAAGTCTACTCAGGCCTTGACTTAAAAGTTATACATTTTCACTGTGTTGTGCACTTGAACCTAATATAATATTGCATGTCAATTGCAATTGAAAAATTTTTAAAAAATTTAAATAAAAATAAAAAATAAAAATTTTATTATGTTTAGCAGGCAGAAGCTTGTTCCCAAAGAATGGGCTACAAGAAACATCCTATTAGCTTATTTTCCTAAATGAAATTAAATTTGACTGCAAGTCTTCACATATCAGGATTGGAAGGGAAGTTCATATTAATTGTGTGTGTGTGTGTGTGTGTGTGTGTGTGTGTGTAACAGCTTTATTGACATATAATTCACATGCCATACAATTCACCATTGAAAATGTGTAATTCGGTGACTTGTAGTAGATTCACAGGGTTGTGCAACCATCATAATTTTAGAACATTTTCGTTAGCGGTCCCATAGCCCTCCTTAGCCCTAGGCTACTACAAACCTACTTTCTGTCTCTATGGATTTACTTATTCTCAACATTTTAATAAATAGAATCCTACAATATGGAGCCCTTTGTGACTAGCTTCTTTCACTTAACGTAACGTTTGCAAGTTTCACCCATGTTTTAGCATGTAGCAGTACCACTTCATTCCTTTTTGTGGCTGAGTAATATTTCATTGTGTGAATCGGCCTCCCTTTATTTACCCGTTCACCCACTGGTGGACATTCGCCTTTTGGCTCTTAGGAATAATGCTGCTGTGAATACTTGTATACAATTTTTATGTAATTCTGTTTGCATTTCTCTTTAGTATATACCTAGAAGTATAATTCTTGGGTCACACGGAAGCTCTATGTTTGGGGTGTTGTGCTTTATTTTTAAGATTGTGACAGTGTTGTGACAGTGCTACAAGGGGTTACCCATAAATTCTGAGGAAGGCTCCCTGGTCTTCAGTCCACGTGAACAATGTAAGATGCTCGTTGCCCAAGTCCACATGGCCCATTTGAAAGTTACTGGTTCTGCTATTGATATTTCCCGTGACCTCTTAGTCTCTCTGTGCCAAACTCTGCAGTGGGACGGCCACAAACTCAGCTCTGGAGTGCTCATGGCTCAGTTCCCTGGCAGCCATGTGCCACCCCCGTCTGAAGCCCAGAGCTGCCTCCTAGGAAATCACATGGAATGAGGAATCCACCCTTGCTGTACTTGAAGGACACGGCACCATCACTAAATCTGCCGTCAGCAACTTGCTTTTGTTTCCCTTGATAACTGCACCAGCATTGAGTTGCCCCATTTGTGTTTGTTAATGTGTTCAGTGATGTCTTAAAGCTGTTTTAGTTTGTTTTGCTGTAATGGCTAGAAATGCTACATTTCTCTTATCTGTTTTTTCCCCCCTGTTTAGATTTTTTTTTTCGGTTCAGTAGACCATCTTCTTTGAATAATCTGAGCTTTTTGTGTATATTTGTATCAGTTCTTTCTTTATATGTACTATTTTGAATAGTGAATGTTGTATCAGTTATGTTTGTGATGTTTCCACGTTAGTTTTTATTTACTTATTTTTCAAACCCATCGATCTTTTCTCTTTTATTTCTTTAATAAGAAGCGACTCTCTTATCTCCACTTTTCATTTGTGATATGCTTTAGATAGTTTTAATACATAATTCATTGCCCTGTTGGAAATTTGTTATTTTATAGCATCAGGACCTATGGTACAATAAATTAGTTTTATTTAAATTGGCATTTAGCAATAGTTGTTTTCTCCCACTTTTGTTGCTTCTAGTAAGTCATTTATTACATTTCTCTAGTAATTTGAGTTCTGTTTGTGAGGCATGTGTTAGCCCAGTGACACTTGCTTTGCATACAGCTCCGTACGTTTCCTAGAACTGTAGCTTTATAATTTACAATCTCATGGGATGGATCCACCTCCATTTCTTCAAAAACTGTTATTTTTTATTCCTCCAGATGAGTTCTACTATGTACTTGTCTGGTTCTAGAAAGTGTTCCAATAGGTCTTAGGAGATACTGGGTTAATTTATAAGTCAATGTAGGGTATATATTCCTCTTTACCACCCAAACCAGCTCTACACCCTTTCCTGTCCCTTCAAAGTCCATAGGCTCGTCCCATGTCCCCCCTAATACTCAGTCCCCTTGCCTCCTCTTTCTCTCAAAGGAAGTTGGACTTTGACTCTTGGATCAGGGAGCATCACTCCATTTATTCAAGTTTTCTTTTTTTCTCTTAACAGAGTTTTACAGTTTTATTTACATTAAATGAATCTACAGGTATTTGATGTTTTGTGTTACAATTACAAATAACATTTCCCCCTGACTTTTTATTTTTAAGCTCTCTGGTATAAGGAAAGCTTATTGATATTTGAGGAGTTATTTTATATCCACAATTTTGAGTAAGTCATTTGCTGGTTAATTTTCTTGAATTTTCTAGGAATATAAGCATGTCATTTGGAAATACTGATACCTTTTTCCCCCTTCACCATGTTTGCACTTTATTTTTTTTCTTAAATAGTTACCTGCTGATATTTCTAGAGTTAGGTTAGAGATGGTGTCAATGGGGCATTGCTCTTTTGTTTCCCATTGGGTATAAAACAAATGCTTATTTTTTCCACTCGGCTAAGATAGAAGTTCTGTACCATTTAAAAAATTAATTAAAAATTAATGCTGAATTTCACACAGTTCCTTTTGGCACATAATTCATAATTAAATGTATCTCAGGGCTTTCTTTCTTTGAATATGCTACATTATAAAAAGGTTTTTTAAAATCTGTACCAGAGTTACGGGACTGGGACAAACTCTGCTTGATTATTAAAAAATTTTAAATTTCAGTATGTTCCTGTCATTTTCATAAAAGAGATAAACCACTAACCAGCCTCCTTTCCTCCAGTTCCTCCCATTGTCCCTCTCCTCTGTTCTTTTTCCTTCATCTCTCTTCCCCTCCCCTCCTCCCCCTCCCCCCCTCTCCTCCCCTCTTCCCTCCTCCCCTCCTTCACTCTCCCCTCCTCTCCTCTCCTCTTCCCTCCTCCCCTCCTCCACTCTCCCCTCCTCTCCTCTCCCCTCCTCCCCTCTCCCCTCCTCTCCCTTTCTCTTCTTTACCCTCCTTCCTCTGTCCCTCATTCCACCCCTTGCTTTTCTGATGTGCCTGTGTCAGGTTTGGGGGTCAAGGCCTTTACTTCATAAACTAACCTAGTTAATAATACCATTGTTCTAGAATATGAAATCCTTTATATAAGGATTGGACAAATTCTCCCGTGAGTGAGTAGTAACAGATGCCTTCTTTGGTCGTGGACAAGGGAATTGGAATTTGTGCAAAAAACCCTACATGTTGGGGTGCCCTTTGGGAGACTAATACTCCAACCTTGAGTAGAATGATTTTAGGGGTGATGTGGGTAGGCAAACTATTCAAGGGTTGGATATATTCACCTAGAGAGAATAGCTGATCTAGAATGGCGGATGTGACACGTACAGGCGGTGAAGGTGGAATTTATCCTGTCTGGCATACACCTGGGCATGACAAGTAAGGAAGCAGGACAGACAGATATTTTCTGTTCTCAGACCTTCTCTGTCTCTAGTAGTTATTTTTCCAACCAAGGAATTTTGCGTGGGCATTTGGTCCTGGTATTTTGGGTCTGAAATAGATTCTTCTTGGTCAGCTACTGTCCGTGGTGTGAAGGCTGCATAGGGCTTATTCATTTGGGGTAGGTCCTTCCCAGACTTTTCTCTTTTCCTAAACGTGAACAGTAGAATCCTAAGGTTATTGTCTTCCTTTCAACCTTAACTCTCAATTTTTGAGCATCTTGTGGATCTTGTTTCGAATGCCACGTTTAGAAAGCTGTTAAGTAGGACTTTCAGGCCTCTATTTGACTTCAATCCTGAGCCGAACTCTGCAGCTCTGTTGATTGACGTCTCCATGGAGATTGTCTTTAGCAGAGGGCTGAAGACCACTGTCTTTAATAGCTTCCCTCTTATGGTCTCCTCATTGCTGCATTTGTCTTTCTTTTTCTCCTGGTGCCTGCGTCACATGGTATGCATCTTCATTCTCTTTCCCGTTATGGCTATTTCTGCTGTGTTGGAGACGCTGTGTTTTTATGAGCAAGGGCTCTGCAGTGAGACTGCCTAGGTCCTAACAGCAGCCCCACCACTGAAAGTCAGAATGACCTTGGCCAGTCAGTTAATTCCTTTGTAACCTGGCTTCTCCAACTGCGTGATGGGAATCATGACCAGTCTCTTCATAGAGTGAATGATATCCACGTGCAAGGCTTTGTATAGTGTCTGATAAAAGTTGAGTGTTCTAGAAATACTAGCTGTAGCTATATTGTTATGTCTACAGATGTGGTAAAGCTGTAAATTAGGTTTTCTGTGGTTCTGTGTTCACTATTTAAAAAGTCCGACTCCAATTGCAATGTGTGTGTTTTTTCCACACCACCAAGCACGTCTCTGACACCAGCTGGGTGTCCTACAATTAAACTCAGTTCTGATACTATCTACCCAGAGATAGAATCAGATGCCACAGGTTAAGGGCTCAGTCTCACAAGACTGCCTTTATTTCAGACACCCGACGTCACAAGTCCAGGTTGTTACCTATACTTCTGACCAACTGGCTATAAGTCAGAGGTTCCCACGACCCCCTCTTTAGATTAGATTAATTTAATAGAAAGGCTCACAGAACTCAGGAACCTCACTTACTCACTAGATCACAGGTTTATTACAAAGGATATGAAAGAATGCAAATCAATGGCCAGATAAAGAGATATACAGGGTGAGGATTCAAACAAAGGTGCTTCTTCTGTTCTTGTGGAGTTTGGGGCCCTGCACCATGGCTTGTGGAAGCCATTGGTTAAATCAGTGGCCATTGGTGATTAATTCCACCTCCAGCCTTCTCTCCTCCCCAAGGTTCAGAGGGGTGGGTGGGACTGAAAGTTTAACCCTTTGATCGTATCATGGTTACTTCTCCTGACAACCAGCCCGTATCCTTAGGTGAGGTTCAAAAGTCACTTCATTCACAAAAGTCCTCTCATTACTTAGGAAATTACAAGGGTTTTAGGAGCTCTGTGATGGGAACAGTTATTAAGACCAATGTTGACCCTTGAGCAACATGGGTTGGGTTTGAACTGCATGGGTCTTTTTCATCTTATAAATGGACAACATTAACTTACAATATTGATAAATACAATGGAGTACTATACATTTATTTTTCTTTTAACTTCTTAATAACATTTTCTTTAGTTTACTTTATTGTAAGAATACAGTATATAATGCCTCTAACATACAAACATGTTCATTGACTGTTCATGTTATTGGTAAGGCTTTGGTCAACACTTTGCTATTAATAGTTAAGTGTTTGGAGAGTTAAAAGTTATACTCAGATTTTTGACTGTGGGGGTTGGAGGTCAGTATCTCTAACCCCCATATTGTTCAAGGGTCAACTATATATATTTCTTATTATAAATCACATTATCAAACCATTGGATTAGTGTTTTGTGTTATTAATTCCCACCACCACCACACTTTTGGGTCCCTCTCTACAGAGTTTATAGGTTTACTGTAGTATTTCTACTTCACTGTCCAATCTTGCTTTATAATTTATTTCTTTCTACTTCTTTAAAATAAGTAATCATGTACCATGTTCCTACCGGCCTTCAGAAAGCACCAAGTTGGTATTCTGATCAAGACCATTGTTTAGGATCAACTGCCCCACCTTGATTGGATAGCAATAAGCTTGGGTTTCTTTTTATCTCCTTGGGTCAGAAGGTCTTCCTCATCCCCAGCTTGGCCACTCACAGACCAGCATCTTGAACCTATGACTGAAGTTGGGGTTTAATTTGCTGCTGGAGACTTGGTGCTTCCCATTCTCAGGTAAGGGCTCCTTTGTCCTAACTCAGCTTATCTATTGGAAAACTTGGACCAAAAGGAGGAGCATATGGTTATCTTGCCAACTCACCCTTTGGAGTCAACAAAGCTTTTGAGAATCTGTATCTTTTGGATCATACTTTGCTTGATTTTATTATTGTTTCTGTTGGTTTAAAACATTTGACAATTTTGGGGGGAGGCAGTTTGGTTTGGAGGGAATTCCCTTGAGATACTGCTACTGAACTTGT
Organism: Lyroderma lyra; assembly: GCA_004026885.1. Lineage (NCBI taxonomy): Eukaryota > Metazoa > Chordata > Mammalia > Chiroptera > Megadermatidae > Lyroderma > Lyroderma lyra. Next base: position 50,496 of record PVJL010001818.1, read on the forward strand.
TGAAAACCTGTTTAACTACTTATGCATTTAGTTTATGTGTGAAATTATAATTAATTTAATTAGGTTTCTGTAATAAGTGATATTATACTGAGAACAATGTTTTATTAAAGGCTAATAGGTGATCTTTGATAGCAGAGGTGCCATATAGCTTTTTACTTTGTCATCTTCTGAAGGACAAATTATCCTTTGAATTGTTGCCTATGTTTAGCAATTCTTTTAACATCTTTCAAAAGTCAAGGTCTTTCCAAATTTAAAAAAAAAAACAGCATCTGTGAATAACTCAACCAAGGAGCTGCTTGCAAAACTCAATTTCTGGTGGTGATTAGGTATGTTACAGAAGCCTGATCACTGATGATGGAGCAGGTATTCTCAGCCTTGTTCTAGCCAAGACTTACTTTAGCCCATCAGTTCTAGCAATTTCATTTATAGAAACCACTACATTGCCATCAAACATTTTCTGGATCCATGAAAGCAAGTGGCTTTGAACATTTTCATCCCAGCCTGTCCATGATGAATATCAAGAAGTATTACATGGATTTCTATAGTAATTGATTAGTCAGTCAGTCATAAATAAACTGCATTTTTTCATTCTGCCTGACCTTTAAGAAGCCCACTAACAGAAGAAAAATAACATCTAATAATGAAAGTGCTGGTTGTTTGGCTAGATGTCAAAGTTTTGAGGTCAGGTTGTAGCAAGGACAGAGTCATTTCAGGTTAACTGTCTCTTGGCCCCAGCTGTAGATCACCCCCAGACTCTTGCGGACCAGAGAGACCGATTTGGAAGGGCAGTGCTGTGTAATTGGAAGGCGATATGTATTGACCAAGAGGGCTAGTCCACTAGATGGAGGCAGTGTGCTAGATGGTGAGCCCTGGAGGCAGGGACCATGGTCTATTGCTTTTGTATCCTTAGCCACTAGCACACAGAAGTGCTTGAATGTTGATTGAATGACTGAGTGAATGCCATGGAATTCTGGGCAGTGGGATGTTCTAGCAAAGCTCTAGCATTTCAGTTTCTTTCCCCCCCTTGCCTTCTAAAGCCCATGAGTTGAAGCATTGATTTGTAACCACAAATGCATTTTAGAATTACTAGGGAACTTTAATAAAATTGATCCTTAGGCCCCATTCTCAGAGATCCTGATTTAATTAATTTGGGGTGGGGCCCAGGCATCAGTATTTTTTAGAAGTTTTCTCATGTGACACTAATGTACAGCCAGTGTTGAGGACTCCTGGTCTAATAGAAAGACTGATGTAATGATTTGAAGTTGAATACCCAAGATCAGGTGTGTTAGAATCCACAGTTGATCAAGGTTGATTGATAACCTAGCTGATACATAAGAACTCTGTGCATGTAGTTGAAATCTTGAAAGTTAAATACAGAATCATCATCGTTTAGAGCTTTTCTTCTTTTTCATTTCAATTGCTTCTTGTCTTGTCTTTGCTGTCCCTTGTGGGCAGAATGATAGAGTAGTCCAGAAAGGAGAGACTTTGATTCTGAACCATCCCCTTAGAACTAGCTGTGAGATTGGCCAAAACACCTGACATCTTGGAATCTCAGCTTTCTCATTGGTGAAACAAGGCTTTGAACTTTAGAATCTTCGCAATTCTAAATATGTTTTGGTAAATGTGCATTTCTGTGCTGAACCACTCTTGCAGTAGTAGTCTATGACGTTTGTGATGCTCATACTCAAAGAGAATGTTAGGAAAATGAGTTACACTTAATGTCATAATGATTTACATTCCCTTGCTCTAGTCTATGAGTAATTCCTGAATGTGAGACAGTCCATCAACACAGGTGCTTCTCCCAATTTTCTGGAACAACAAATATTAGAGGCTGGCAAAGAACTAAGTCTAATTATTTAAGTTGTCAAAAATAGTTATATTCATCAAATACTATGTTTTAATGGGAAGGAAGGCCAAATGAGCAAAGCAGAAAATTTTGAGTAATTGAAGCTTATAATTAAGTCTTATTTAATATTCATAATGGTCAATGTTTATTGATTGCTTGCCATGTACTGGATGCTGTTTTAGAACTCCATGTATATTCATTCATTCAGTACTCACAACAGCGATTGGAGGTACAGTCTATTATTATCCCAATTTTATGGAAATGGGAATTGAGGCACATAAACTTTAATTAACTTACCTAAGGTTACTAACCAGGAAGTAGCAGATCATAGGTTTGAACTCAGGAAGACTACCTCCTGACCACTAAATAATGTTGCCTCTAGAATGACAGCTTTTACTTCTATGATGCATTCACCAAACAGCCCATCTTACTTGCCTTAAGAGCAAGTAGCTAATGGGGTAGGTGTCTGTTTCCTCAACTAGATTCTGAGTTACTTGAGGGCTGAGGCCACATATATTTGAAACTTGTACATCTGGCTTAGTGCCTGATTGATAATAGTTGCTGAATTCATGTGTTTTGAGTGAATGACGAATGACTGCAAGTGCAAGTATGAAGAGAGTCTTCATTAAATCCTGCTCTTGAAGTAGTACTGTCAAGGGCATTACTTCTTACCCTATAAGGTACGGCATGAGAACTGTTAGCTGGCCATCAGTAGGTCCCAAAGGGCTTTTGATCCTTTGGGTTCCTTCACTGTTCATGTGGCACTACAGTAGAATACAAGACCAAAGAGTAGAGGAGTACATAGGAAATTACCTGGCTAATGTTAATTTGGGGAGTGGGGTGGGAAGAAGGATCTGGAACACACAATCCATAACTTTCCAACCAGCCAAGATTGAGTAATTGCAGTTCTTATTTGGCTCTTTTCATATGTGTACTAGGTTTTGAATTTGGGAGTACCTTTGCAGCCCAAAACAAACAAAAACCCTAAAATATACACCCTTCCCCAACAAAACCCTTTGTGTATTTTATTTTTTTATAGAAAAACATATTTTGTCTAAGGAATCAGAATCTCTGAGGACTCTAGCTGTCTGAAAAAATGGGATGATGTCTACTCACTTTGTAAAGACACTCCTCCCTTCTTAAGGTTATCTGAGGCCATTGGTCCTGCCAATTCTGACCATGACAGACCACTGACAGGAAAAAGAAGACATGACCATGAAGTAACAGAGGAGAGATCTAGTGTCTGTCAAAAGTCCAAATGGTTTGGAGATAAGATCTCTTTGTAGATAGTGAAGTCTAGGAAGGGAGTCAGAAAAGGCAAGAAGAAGAAGGTGAAGTTTCTGTAGAGCTGTGGAGCTACATCACCAAAGCCTCTCAGAAATCTGATGGGACTTGTGGCACCTCTGTCCAGGGAGATACATACATGCAAAGTTTTGCATCTGATTTCAGTGCGGTCAGGGTTTTTTGGGGAGTTTGCATGAAGAACCACTGGAGTGAAGAAGAAACATAAGGATGAGGTTATGGGTAAGATGGGGCAGGATTTAAACAGACAAAGTCTCAGTCTCTCTCTCTCCTGTCCCCAACTGGAATTTCACATGGTACTGGTCATGGACATTGTTCTACCTTCTGTTATTTAGACTGCTCAGAGAAAGCTTGGCTTCTTTTCAAACACTGAGACAATCTCAGAGACAACAGAGATGTCAACAGGCATGATAATTGTGCTGCACAGGCCACTGTGTTAGTTCTGCTACTTTAGCGACATTAGCTTTTATTGTCACAGGCACGGGTACAATGTTTCCTATCAAAAGCTATCCCACATACTCTCTTCATTATTCTCTCCACCTGCCGTACTGTCATTAGATGAACACCAATCATTCTGGTGGCTAGTTCCCAATGCCATTTGGACTAACTGTTTTCAGCTTGGTTAGCATGATATTTGCAGTAATTTTGCAGGTGAAGCAGGGAGAGGGAGAGGATGCAGCTTATCTTTACCATCAAGAAAACAGTGTTTTATGCTAGTGGGAGACCATGCAGTTGTCATGATTTCTGATAGAACAAATAGGATTCCTCAATCTCTGACCTGCGCCTTTAGTTTATGAAAGAAATGCCAGGTCTTGGTCCCCCTTGGGGCTGGGCTCATTGCAGCAATGGTGAGTTTTTCATTGGAGCTGCATCTAGGAATATTAATGCAATGCTAGGGGGCATCTTACATCTATCTCTCTGAGTTCCTATTCTTTTGAAAAGGATGGTCATAGTAAAACACATAATTCCAGAGTCATGGAGACTGTTTCTCATTGGTTTATGTATCAGGTAAATGATACCTTTATATCTGGGAAAAAAAAATGATGGCAACTCATCATTTAGACATTTTGGCTGCCTAACCTCCATTTGCTCTCCTAATAGCACTGCATTCTCCTTTTGGAGAATTACCTCTTCCCTGATGCCATAGTCTGGCAGGGCTGGTAACCAGGTGCCCTGCCTTCCCTAGCCAAGTGGCAGGCTTGTGAATCAAACTAAGCTAAGAGTGAGACCCTTTGTCTCCTGGGATTTACGTTTTGAACAATGTGACTACAGGACTGTAGATGGCTAGAGAGCAGTCATTTCTAACAGCAGGTCTCCAACAAGAGCCGTCCCATCCCAGGCTAATTAAATCAGAATCTCAGAGGATGGGGGTCAAGACATTAATATCCTTTAAAAGCTTTAAAATCTCCCCCTGATGATTCCAGTAAGCAGCCATGATGAGAACCACTGCCAAAGCAGCTACTTTGGAGCCTGCAGACCTGCCTGGTTTCCATGCCTGACTCTCTACCCTTCTTGTTGAGTCTGTGAGTTCCTAAAAACCTTCCTTTAAATCCTCAGATAACTTAATCAGAGCTGGTTTTGTTTCTTGTAGCAGATGACTGTTGATATTAAAATAAAAAACAATTATAAGGACATGTTTTACTCTGAACCCAATGCAAGTAAGCTACCCTGCCAAGAAAACCAAAACTAATGGATTCAACAGCTTAAAGCCAACAGATGTTCTTTTTTTCCTAATGGAAAAGCCAAATTCACTCATGGATGATAAGCCCCATTATTCCACTAACACAAGACTGGGGATTTGCATCATATTAGGAAAATTTTTAAAGAATCCCCAGAAGCCTAAGCAAAGGGACATGCTAAATACCAACATGTTGCTTTTGCCTTCTCTAGACCTGCTGGAGATAAATTAACATGTAGCCAAATAGCTATTTCGTGGCAGCAGACATGTAAACTAGGGACTTCGCAGGCATTCTTCAAAGGCATTTGTTGGCAATGGGGGGACTTTTTGGACCTTCAGAGAGTTTCTGAGTGCCTTAGATTTTCCTGTTGGCATTACAGAAGAGGAATTTGTGTTTTAGAGAGTAAGAATGGTGCGTGGCCAGTGAAAATGGAAATTTTTCCAAAAGCCAAATTTGATTTGGATTGTGTGGCAATTCCAGAAAAGAGCCATTTGGCTTATGCTTCTTTCCTGGGTACATAGCTGAATTTCAGGCATCTGAACTAAGGTACAGAGGCATCCCATGCAAATTCCCTGTGAAAAGAAAGAATTTGTAATTGGGTGAGCCATACCATGAATAACTATCTGCATTTGTAGTCACATCACATTTAATCATAGTCAAATATTGAAGCAATGTGATCTTGATAGGAAATAAATGCATTCTTTATTAAAGTGCACAGGAAGGAGAACTATACCTTATTGTAAAAAGAGTCACACGTATCTAGTCCTTGGGGATTGTTGTCAAGTGTATTAACAGCTTTACAGAAATTAGAATGCAAGTGTCACTAAAACTGTCAGCTCCCCTTTCACCTATAGACAAACAACCCCTGAAGTTACTATACTTTCTTATAAACTCTGTGAAGCAGGGGCTTAGGAGCCCAGGTCTGTGGCATGTTAGGAGCCAGGCTGCACAACAGGAAGTGAACTGCAGGCCAGCAAGGGAAGCTTCATCTGTATTTACAGCCACTCCCTATCACTTGCATTACCATCTGAGCTCTGCCTCCTGTCAGGTCAGCGGCAGCGGTAGATTAGTTGTATAATTATTTCATTATATAGTACAATGTAATAATAATCGGAATAAAGTGCACAATAAATGTAATGCACTTCAATCATCCTGAAACCACCACCCGGCCACCACCCAGGTCTGTGAAAAAATTGTCTTTCATGAAACCGGTCCCTGGTGCCATAAAGCTTGGGGGCCGCTGCCCTAGGGGACAGCAGGAGCAGCCGTTGATGCGGTGCCACCATCCCTTTTGCAGCTTTGCTTTCCAGTCTAATACATTTCTTGCCTTAACATGCTCAAAGCACAGCTTTTAAATTCTACTCCGGACATGTTCTTCCCATCTCAGCATGGATGACTTCCAAATTCATCCCCTTTCTAGCATCTCTCATGCCACTCCTCACATTTAATGACCATAAACATTGCCAGCCCTCTGTTGCAACTTTCTAATAGGTCGCCTTGCTTCCATTCCTGCCTTCATCCTCCCAACGCTGCAATTCATTCTCCACAGTACAGCCGGAGTGCTCTTTTAAATATGCAAATCAGACTATATCACTCCCTCATTTAAAAGCCTCTAATAGCCTACCATCTCAATAAAATAAAACCCAAACTCCTTATGATCACCATAAGGCCCTATGATCTAATACCTGCCTTCTTTCTAACCCTACCTTGTATAATTCTGCCCCTTGAGTATCATGTTCTAGGCACAATAGCCTTCTTCCTGTTCCTTAAACATGCCAGCCTCATTCCTGCTCCAGAGCCCTTGCAACTGGTGTGGTCTTTGCCTGGATCTCTTCCCCAAGTCTTCCCATGGCTACTCCTTATGACTCAGCTCTTAGGTCCAGAGCCATCTCTTCTGAGAAGCTTTCCCTGACTACCCAATCTAAGGTAGTCTGGCACTTTTCAGCACCTTATCCTACTTTCTCTTCTTCATGGAACTTAACCACTTTTGTGTCCTGTTCAATTGTTTTTCTCTACTAGAATCTAAATGCCATGAGAGCAGGGTTGGGTCTTTTTAATGCATTATTGTGTCTCCAGTACTTAGAATACTGCCCAGCACAAAGTGAGTAACAGTAAACCCTGAAGTAAAACCTAATATGCTGCCCCAACATTCAACAAGTAACTTAAATTGCCACACTGAAATATCTAGCTTTATTAATAAGCAAGTGTCATTATTTTTGAAAAAATTAAAAAGTTATTATAGTCCATATAAAGCCCAGTTGTCTTGTGACCACATTAGGAATGATACCACTTTGAAAGAAACATCACTCTGTCTTCCAAAATAATCAAAAAGGAATCTGAATCTTTATTGTAGTCCAAAGCACTTTTGCAACATCTTTTTTTCTTCATTTCATTCTTTCTTTGTATCTCTAGGGGTGGAGGATTGCAACCTATTTATTAATACTTTTCCTTTTTACCCCATTTACATTACAAAAACAATTTTTGAAAATTAAAATATAAAGAAACCACAACATAACAAGATAGTATTCTGTCAGTAGACACATTTTGCTTACTTAACCTTTCTTAAAAATTACCCATGAAATTTGTGTTGAATAAATATGTGCACCCAAAATAGAAGTCTATTAGAACTTGAACACAGAATTAAAGTAACAGCCATTGCACTATAGTTGCCACATCTTGATGTTTAGTTGAACTATGGTGCCAGACTGACCTGGATTCAAATTCTAGTTCTGCCATTTGCTGTCAGTGTGATCTTGGACAAGTCTTGTGTGCTCTCTGAGCCTTGGTCTCCTCACATATAAAAGAGGGATACTAATAATTATGGTGGTCTTATGACATCCTTTGTGAAGATTAAATGAGATCATGCATGAAAAATATTAAGCACAGTTCTAGTTTCCGGTGAATCCTCAATAGGGTTAATTTTAACACCATAAATTACTCTTGTTAATGGGAATGAATATGATGTAAAAGCATATAGGAACTCTGCTGGAAACTTCTCTACACCCTCTGTCTCCACCACCACCCTGTGGAGCCCACCCCAGATTCACTCTATCCTCCTTCTTTCTAGTCTTTTTTTTTTTTTTGGTAGTCCCCTGGCTGGGAATCAAACCCAGGCCGCAGTGTTGAGAGCGCCAAAGCCTTAGCCACTGCACCACCAGGGAACCCCATTTCTAGTCTTTTCTGTCACTCTGAACCTGATGGCTACATTGAGAGAAAAATTTTCAGCAGTGCCTTGTACCCTAATTGGAACATGATATGTGGTTTGCCTCTCTCAGAAACAAGCTGGTTAGACCTTTTATACCCTCCTGATGTATCTCATTCCTAAACTGGGGCTATATATGAGTATATAAGTTTCTCCTCTACAGTATCTCTCCACATTGCTAGCATAGGCTTCCTCAAAAAATGGAGGTCTCAGTGTAGTTGGACTTCTTACCTGACATCTGACTTCCTTCCAGAGAGAAAGCAGAAGCTGACAGGACTGTTAAAAGCCTGGAATCAAAAGTCCTGAAACATTTCTTCCATCACATTCTGTTAAGTCAAAGCAATTACAAGGCCAGCTCAGATTCAGCGGGAGGGGAGACTGCATATCTTGATGGAGCATGTGCATTGTGGGAGGGGAGGAATTGCTGACAGCCATCTTTGGAAGTTTTTTGCCACAGTGAGAAAATGCTGATTCCCTTCCTGCAAAGGGGTGATGGGAGGAGATAGATTCTTCACATACAGTGCACTCCCCACAGGACCACCAATTGTAGCTCCTTGTCTTCTAGTACATTAACTTGTGAGGGTAGAGAGATAGGAGGGCTGAATCTCTACCCTGATGACTTTCAAAGAATGCTGTGAGGAAACGTAGGTGGTTAACTAAAGCTGGTAGTTCTTTGAACTTATATATATGAACACTCAAAGCCTTTTCCTCCCCTAGACCACTGCATTGAGCAATTAAAAGACAAAAACTACCACTTGATGTTCTGCTGCATAGAAAAGATCCTACTCTCCTTTTTTCCCATGTTAGCCTCTTGGTTGTTTTCTCTATCCTGCTTATTTCAGCAAGGAGGCTTCTCTATGCAAACTCAGGAACTGTGTAGATTCAATTGCTTATTAAATAGATCTATACCATCTGAACTTTGCATACTCAAGAGAACTTGGATACTCTTTTGATGGAGCTCAGAGAGCAGTTAATTCCCTGGGTGCCATCCCTTACATTCCAGGCTTGAATCCAAACTCTCATAGATTTAAATAATGAGAAATGCTTATAGAGGGGGATCTATAGTCCCACTCTAGAATGTAAGCTTTATTGAAGGCAGGGTCTGTGTCTGTCCTAGCCCTATGATTTATTTGGCACAGTGCTTGGCACTTAATAGATGCTCAGCGAATAGTTGTTGATTGAATGAGTGAAGAGAACATTATGTGCAGAACTTACTGTTCCCTTAAACCAGACTGAGCATTCCCATTTCTCCATTTTGGTTTTGTGCAGTTAGGTTCTGGATCAAAGTGTAGGACCTCATAGAGTTATCTCACTTGCACATCCTCTTGTTAGATCTAGCCTGTAATTGCATCAGGTTGTAATCTTTTTGGATGCCACCTAGGCCATTACCTACTTGTTAATGCTTTATCAAAACCATTATTTGATAAATTTGCATTTATTAAGCACTTACTATGTGCCGGCCCTATGGTTGCTGCTGTGGGGGGTAAGAAAGAAATGGAAAACATGGTCCTGGCCATTAGAGAAGTTCTTCAAGGCTTTTGATATATCCGAATTTTTTGGTTTGGCTTTCAGGACCCTCTGAAATTTGTCTCTTGCCCTTTCCCACCTACATATTCCCACCTACATATTCAACCCCCTGTGATCTACCCCTCTCAATGTCTCACAAATTTGACACATCATTCTTACCTTCGTGCTGTGTTAGCTCCTACCTCCCACTCAACCTACAGTATGCAGTTATAATCCCAGTTATACAGAGAGGAATACTGAGACTCCTTATAAAGAGGGGTTTTAGACTGGAGTTTTCCAGGCTGTTAGGTGATACTATCTCCCTTTTTTTTTCTTAGATTAGAAAAGAGGCTTAGGGGGGTTAAGTAACTTTCAAGGTGAAGTGAGGATTTAAATCTAGAGCTTTCTGACTCTAAAGCCAGTGCTCTTGTAGTGTTGATTAAAGAATTAAATGGGATAAATTATATGTAAAGCCTTGCAATGCAATGACTGGCACATAAAGCCACTCACAATTATTAGTTTCCTTATAGAGAGACAGAAGTCAAATTCATTCCCTGTTAACAAAGCCAACAAACAAAAAACATGGATGAATGATTCTCCTTTAAAACTTAACACAGTCCATAGCAAAATAAAGGAATTGATATGGGGTCTTCCTTAACTTTGAACACCTGTGATTCTCATAGTCTGACCCATAGAAGGGTTGCTGTCCGTGGTGCTGACACATCGCTGTCCCATCTCTCCCAGGAATTTTACTCCAAATTTCAGGATAAGGAGTGGTAACGAAAAAGAGGGAGCAGAAACAAAAAGACAAAGTGGATGGAAGCTGTTGGAAAGGCCTATTTACTTACAGAAATTTTCAGGGAGAAAAAAGGCCTTTGTTTGCTATTCTTTTCAAATACAGACATCCTTTGTTATTCAAACTCAGAAATCAAATAGCTTTAAATACATTTTCAGATATATCCCTTGGTCTCCAAAGTCTTGCTACTGGTGCTATCAGAAAACAGGTTTGTGTAACACCACATCTCTTACTGTACAAATTTGCTATTCAATCTCAGAAATTAAAATAATTTAGATAATAAAGAAGAGTGGTGATTGCAGTTTATTTATTCTAGTAATGTTTATTGAGCCTTCTGTTTCAGGGATTATACTTGGCAACTAGACATAGTGAACAAGAAGGATGAGGTCACTGTTGTCATGGAGAAAACATTTTTGTGGGAGAAGAATGAAGATAAATATAGATAATTTGAGATACTTACAAATACAGAAGAAAATAATCAACAGTTATCAAGAAGGAAAGTTAACTTATTGGGGGGGAATTGTACATGTGGAGAATATTGTATATAACTGATAATACTAACAACTACTAATAGTTACCCAGTGCCATGTGCTAGGCACTCTCTCGATAGCTTACCTGCATTAACTCATTTAATAATTACAACTACTCTGTGAGGTTGGCTACTGTTACTATCCCCATTTTCTAGATGAAATGGCTGAGGCACAGGAACGTTAAATACTTGCCGAAGGTCATGTGTTAAGTCAGTGGTAGAGCTGAGATTTGAGCCCAGATAGTTCGGTTTCAGAGCTCACCTCAGAATCTGTGCTACCCAGAAGACAGTGATGAGGGAGAGAGGAAGATACAATGAGAAGAAAGGATGAGGGGAGCCACCTGCTTGCGCACACAGATAGAGGAGTTCAGAACCTCAGGAGAAGGGAGGACTTTCAGAGAAGTTCATGCAGAACTTTCCATCTTGCCTTTGCAGAGCTTAACCTTCTGGTCTTCACAAATCAATCTTCATTTTTTCCTCTTGTTGGACCAGCGATTCTATTGCTGAGACCTGATTCCTAATGAGATTTTGCTCTACTAGCTCCTGGATAAAGCTACATCCCATCACTCATGAGAAGTCGACCTTGATCAGGGATGTTTATGTTATTACCTTTGGTCTGAGAGCAACTTCAGAGACATGGAGAGAGACAGGTTGTCAGTTTGGTTTATGGAAAGTTTTGCATTTGGTTTATGGAAAGTTTTTAACACTTATCTAGATCATTCATTTTCCTTTGTGTGAAGGAAACTTGGCAATGTCTGAAAACCTGGATCTCGCTATTCTGGGAGAAATGATTCTACCTCTTCTCTTTTCTTTTACAAATGATTACACCTCAAAGGTCTTTTAAGTAAATGAGTTAGTACATTGACTGTGTGAATCTACATGTCACCATTTTATTGATAACCTACACCTTCAATACTATTCCCATTATACAGAGTGAAGTATGTCTGGGCGTATTTGTTAACTTTATTCCTGAGAATTCCTTTTCCTGGAAATTCCTCTCTTGGCTACCAAAAATTCAGTTCAAATATGGCAGGGCTTAAACTGGTTGATTTTCAATAGTGCTTTCTGTGTTTATTGCAAGCTTTTCTCACCTCTCAGTTCTGTGAATATAACCCTTCAATTATTTACTTGTTCTTACTGAGTCTTGGCTTGCTGTTCTACTATGCATCAGTGACAGTCAACAGAGTACACCCACTTTCATTTTTCACCTCAAACAACATTCACTGAAGTTCTGCCTTCAAAACCGCCAAAAGAATTGTTGTTTTGAAATCTCCCTAGCCATGTAAATTTTCCCCTTCTGATTTAAGAAATTTCATACTGTCTTCCGTCTTCACCATCACCATCATTTATTGCCTGAGCACAGAGTGAATCAAATTACATTTGTTATTTCATTTAATTTTTATAGCAAGCCCACCAAGTAGGAATCATGACAGATTATCAAGCCAAGGTTCAGAGAGGTAAACTGAGTTGCTCCTGAGGAACTAATAAGTGGTGGAATGAAGGTTCTAACCACTGTGTGCCGGACTCTGAAGTCAGAGCTCTTTCCCTCTCTCACACATTCTCACATCGCTGTATCCTCTCCTAAATCCCTAGATTACAAAGAACAAAACAGCCAAGCACAAAACTCTTTGCAATGAATGTTCTATTCACTCAAGTTTGTACATTGGTTGTCAGGAGACTCTCCAGCCAACTGCCTGTTATCTTTGCTTTTAATCAGTGAAGTTGGAACTCTGCAACTTTACACCCTTTGTCTCTCGTCCCTCCTTGCCAGCCAGCTCAGTATTCTGCTGCCAACACAGCCTTTCTCTCTTATCCCTGTTACATAATTCCCCCATACTTGATTTACACTGGATTCCAAATCTATTGTAAATTTTTAGTAAATTGAAAATCCAGGCTACTCCTGCTCTGTGCCTCCTCCCCTTTTCCCTCTGATTATCTCCTGTTACCACTGTTGTCAAAATGAGATTTAACCTATTATGTCTGCTCCTCCTTGGGTTTTAGGTCTGAGCAAAGCAATGGAAACAGTTCCTTTCTTTTGCCATCTGTGCTCTCTGGGAGGTTGATGTAACAATATTTGTAACAATTAGTGTAACAATTGGTGCTCTTTGATTCTTCCCACCTGTAGTTGCCATTCTGAGTTTGTTTTTTATGGCCAGATTTTTGACACCTGGGAATATGATTCTAAGACTACAAAATATTTCATTGGCAAAGTGACAGAGTCTAATGTCCGGCCTCTGCAATAATAATAGCTTATATTTATTGAGCACCTACTGCTTATTGAACTAGGCATTACTCAGGGTAAATTATGTATGGTATATGGCATTTATCAACACAACGACCCTCTCTCTGAATTCTGTTATTATCTCCATTTTACAGATGAGGAAATTGAGGCAGAGAGAATGATGGAATTTGCCTGTGGTTATCAGCTTAAAAGTGGCAGTGCCAGGACTTGAATGCAGGAAATCTGACTCTAATAATGCTTCCTCATTCTGCTCCCCTGCCCATTGGGGATGTGTTCTGCAAAGAGCTCTGTATCTGAAATTAGGAAACTGGGATGGGCCCTTGCCATTCATTAGTTGGCTATTTACAGGGGAGGGGACACTCAGTTTCCCTGTTTGTAAAATGAGAACAAACTGGATTGATGTGACATCTGATGAGATTACTGCATGTAAAAGTGCTCTGTGAGCTATAAAGTCAGCAAAATGCAGCATTCTGAGTGTTGTCTCCTCTCATTGCTCTACTTGAGATGCAGCCTTTGTTCATCTACATTTGATTCAAAACACATGGTGGGGCTGCAAGGCACTGGCATTCATAAATCATCTGATATCTTGTCAAGCTTCTGGGTTGCTTCATCACTATTTCTGCTACATTCATTTAAAGTATGAAAGCTCCCAGATTTTGACCCATTAGAAAAACAAAACTATTTGGAGTGTTTCTGAAATTAGACTTTGCTTGATATTAGAGTTCTACTTTCCTCACTCTACTGTGCCAAAGTCCAGTTTGTCACAGGAGCCCCACCTCCCCAACAGCAGGACCCAGAGGTAGAGCAGATGCAGCCTGGAAGACATGATGCTTGGGAAGAGTCTCCCAAGTGTGGTGCCCTTGGAAGGAACAGGGTCCAGTAATGCTCAGTTTTCGGTACCAAACACCTGCTTGATTTCTAGGGAAAATGCCTAATCACTGGTATGACAGTACCTTAAGTGGGAACTAGCAAGGGGTCATGGAAAGAACACAAGGAGGTCTGGGACTGGGTCTGGTTGAATGCTGGCTTCCCTCCAAACCACCAAATTGCCTGCAGCTCAGGCAAAGCTGAGTTCATTGCTTACTTCAGTTAGGTGGACACCACCTCGATGGAGCCTTAGTGTCTCAGAGCGAGGAGAGTCAAGTCGGGATATTTATGAGGTTTTAACGGGGTCTTAATTAGGATTGGGTGAGGATCAAGATACAGTGAAGATTAGTGGACACAGCAAGGCAAGAGTTTCAGAGGGTCTTGGAGTGTGGATAGTCATTTGATGCTATGTATGGAAAAAAGGGGCAGTTTTAAGTAGGTTTCTGGGAAGTCCCTGAAATGAATAATAAATTTCTTTGCAACTCTGATCTTCCTGGCTAAGAGTTTCCGGGAAGAGCAAAGTCATGTTGATGAGGACAGTGAAATAGTCAGTCCTGTCAGCGAAGTCAGCTGAAGTCACATTAGTGTAGAGAATGAGCTGTGTGGGTGTGGGCAGTTTTCGGCTCTCAGTCTGACCCCTGGCAGCAGCTTAACAGCTGTGTGACCTAAGTCCTTACTTGTGAAATGGAGACATTCATACCTCCTTTCCAGGGTATTTTGGAGGATCGAATCATATGATATGTATTAAATGCTTTGATCAACGTAAGTACTCAACTACTAGTTCTTACTCTTCATCTCCTTACAAGCTCAGTTTTATGGTATTGATATATGACTGTATTAAGGTTCAGTTTGCAGACAACTGGATGTATCTAGCTAGTTCATGAAGACACGAGATGTATTGTGTTAGTTCTAACTGACCTTGCTGAATCATTGAGAGGGTGGAGAATAGACTCTAGGCTGAACTTTCAGGAGTAACTTCTAAAACCATCTTGAAGAACTGGGATCTCTGCATAATCACGAAGCTGCTATCTTAGCTGAGAGTTGGAGAATTACATGCTGTAGCTGTAACCCATGGCCGCAAGCCCGGCATGCTGTATCTGCTTTCCTCCGCATGTGAAGTTCCTCCCAGGCTGAGAGGTTGTGTAATGCATCTACTTGCCGAAACTTAATTCACACGCTAACCCCGCCTGCAAGGGTACCTGGGAAGTGTAGTTTGGGGTTTTCCAGCCTCTGCATTTCACAAAGAGGTTGGACTGGGTGTTGAGCAAAGCAGTTCATGTTCTCCACCAGAGCATGCTGCTAAAACTTCATTGTCAGGTGTGCTGGCTTCCTGAGTGAGCATCCCCAGGCCCTGACCTCTGCTGTTCCCCTACCCTTATCATTTCATTATCACCTAAGACTGTTAACCTCCAAAGGGAGCAGGGTCAAGGAGAGGAAGAGAAATAAATTGCTCTCCTTTGCTCCTTGCAGATAAAAGAGGAAAGGATAAAAATTAACGGCTGCTGGTATAATTGTACAGAATGCCGGAGTTGGGGAATGCCACCTGAGTGTCTGCTCAGGTTTACTGTCCTCAACCTGCCTCCCCCAGGCTTTGGGCAAGGTGCTCTTTCCCATAACCAAGATGCAGCTCCCATCCTTCCCCTCCCACTCCACCCACCTTGTACTTAGCCTGTGTTTCATTAATCATACCACATTGCACAGGTGCATGAGAAATACGTATTGCTGCGGTGCATCCGGACATTTCCCACCACCACCTTGCAAATCCTTTTGAGATCTTTTCTCCGAATGAGAAAGGGAAAGAGTGGAGTTCAAAGAAATTGGAAGCTAGGTTTTTGCCTTGAGCCATTTCCTTGTGGTGTATTTCATAATAGTCTGCTTGGGCTGCCATACAAAATACCACAGACTGAGTGGCTTAAACAATAGGAATTAATTTTCTCACAGTTCTGCAGGCTGGAAGTCTAAAATCAAGATGTTAGCAGGTTTGGATTCTCCTGAGGCCTCTCTCCTGACTTGCAGATGGCCGGCTTCTCATTGTGTCCTTACAAGGCCTTGTCTCTGGGTGTGCTCATCCCTGGTGTGTCTCTCTTCTTATAGGGGCACCATCCTGTTAGTTTAGGGCTTCATCTTTATTATCTCATTTAGCTTTAATTATCTCTGTCAAGGCCTTGTCCCCAAATACAATCACTTCATTAGGGCTTCAATATATGAAGTGGGGCATGATTTAGTCTATAACACTGTGTAATCTTGGACAGGTCATTTAACCTCTGGCTTGTGTCTTCATATATAAAATGAGCAGATTGGAGCATATGGCTTCCTTTCAGCTCTTTGATTCTGTCATTTCTTTGAGAGAGTTCAACTCTTAAATGACAACTAAGGGGTAACTTGTTTTCTGAAGTGAGACCAGCATTATGCCACCTTCTGTGACCTTGATACTCCAATGCAGAGTCCCTACCTACTCAGTTTCCATCCCTCTTCTAGCATTGTGCTAAGGATCTGATGGCACATCTGTCTTTCCCATGGTCTTTACAGACAAGAACTCCTTCCTTATCTTCTTAGCTTTAGGAGGAAAGGTGGGCAAATCTACCCTGCATGATTTGCAAACAAAATATTGAAGCCATCTTCTAGACCCCACATTAGTACCTGTTTGTGCATTTTACCTCCGCTGAGCTTTGCACCTGCTTCCTCCTTATTCTCGTCCCTCACTCCATTACCAAAAAAGACAGCTTATTTTATCTCCAGTGGTAATGGGACCACAACAGATAACATGGGTGATGTTCAAGAAGTACAAAGCCAAGCAAACTCACGTGTCATTACAAAGATGAGCTATTGCCTTTGTTAAGCAGCAGAAAGGGGCCTCTCGGGAAGTAAAGGCTAATGTTCATTTTCACAGTGAAGTATAAAAAGGTCGTAAGGAACGATCACATTTTCAGTATTTATGCAACCCGTGTTCAGGATCCCATCTCAGGCAGGAGGTGTGTGATGCAGAGCCTTAGCTGATCTGCATAATCCATTAAAATATCACTCCTCCCATTGCAGACGCTCTTCCTCTGAAATGCACCCCTGCCGCTGCTGCGATTTATAGCCAGGTCACGGGTGACTTGTGTGTGGAGTGAATGTAGCCACCTCTGCCATCCTGGGCTGCCCTCAATGATGTCACTCTGATCAGCCTTGGAAATGAGGCAGGCAGAAGTGGCTCCCCCACTGGGAAGCTCTGTATTTGCCTCTTAGCACCTGGGGGACTCATTTCTCTGCTTCAGAAATTGCTCTGCTGGTGCCACGTTTATAAGGGGCTGGGGGAGTCTATGTGAGGCATCAAAAAAGAGTGGATTTTAAGGGAGGATTTGGAAATTCAGGAAAGTAGAATCTTATACTGGAGGGGTAGGCATGTTTCTCATGGGGGTGGGTGGTGGAGGTTTGCAATTGTACATAAGGTTTGGGTGCTCAGAGTTGTTAATTGCTGGTATCACTCATATTAGCTAAACGAGAGATGGGGGTCTTATTGGAAGGCTGCAGGGGCATGTCACAGAACCACAGAAGAGAGAGTACAGCTCTTCTGGTGAGAGAAGAACAATCAGCTCCATGACCCTCTCTGTTTCTATTGTCTGTCTCTGCCCCATCTCCTCCTTTCTTCTCCCCTCAAATTCTCTCATTTCTGCTTCTTCCTGGTTCTCTCCTTTCTGTTTATCTAAAAACTTCCTCTGAATCTGTGAAATGAATAACCACCCTGAAATGGCAGCGCAGAGCTACTACACACAACTAACTGAAGTGCTCTGTGACTCAGCAGAGGTCAAGAGAGATTAGGCCAATCAGAATTGGGGTTGGTAGTGAACCAACTTTACGTTTTTAGGAGTGGGCATTTCTTAGCGAAGGGACCATGTGCTAGACAGATGCTTCAAATGGTGTCTTTATCTCTGGACAAAATTATGCCCATTTATTGGTCATTTACCTTGTACAGGACCTTCTACTCCCGAAAAGTGACATCAAAACTGCCCCAGCTAGCCCATATAGTTTTACTCCTATGGTATCTGGACAGACAGGTGTCCAAGGAGGTACATGACAAGGGAAGATGAAGTCACACTTCTCTCTGCACAAGTTACAAGGTTATCTTACTTAGAAAGGTTGAGAGGTGTTGCACTGTGAGTTACCCAACTGCTCCTCACTGTTTTAGATATCTCTCTTGAGTCACCTGGTTTACTTAAAGGTTGACAACCTGGAAAAGCAGTGGAGGTTTCTTTCTTTAGAGATTAAACTAAAGGAAGAATAAACTCAGCAAAACTAGAGTGATGTTTTATGCAAAATCACCCCCCAAAGATCTGAAACAATGAAAAATTCAGTTTGGAGAATTAGTTTCCCAGAACGTGTAGTGGAAGGGCCCCCAGCTGATAAATCTTTTGTGAACCCCATGACTTTCACAGGCCTACACTGACCAGTGCTGACCTTGGTGACATCTCAACAGGGTTTTCCTTGAACGTTCTCATTTTCTGTCCCAGGTGTGGAGGATTTCAGTGAAAATCCAATCCCTACAAAAGTGAATTGTCTTTTCAAAGCGTTTATTTCTCCTGATGGCATGTCATTTTGCTTTCATACAAGGAGACTATTGAGGAGTCTTTTCAACAGGCTTTGCCTAAGCGCTTGCTGGTACTTTATTTAATCACAGTTTTATGAGCTCTTCAAGCACCACCAGCCGATTTTATAGCCCCAGAATCTTGATCAGACACTGATTTTTCCTGCCGTTGATTTTAAAGGCTTTACCATCTGGGATTTTTAGTAACTTGTGAACAGCAAATGGATGCCATGTTCTCAGGATTTTGCAGCCCAACTGTAGGGTTGTTGTGCATGAAATGCATGGCAATAAATGAATAGCATAAACTTGTTTCACATTCGTTTATGAAGCTTACCATCAAAATAGATTTTAAGTAGCTGATATCTTGTTTGATGGCCTAAATGCCTTGCTTGGTGGATGAAAGGCAGTACTATCTCATTGCGAAGGTTAGCATATTAATTTGGATTTTTCAGAGATCATTTGACCTTTTTCATAGGATACCATTTCTCATCTCTCACCTCTTCCCCAGCAGTGTTACTGTGTTCATAGACAATGGAAACCAATCAGGGTGCAATTGACCTAACCAGGGGTCACATTTGCTTGCAAAGAACAGAACCCACCTGAGCAAGTTGAAGCAAAAAAGTCTTGTATTTTGGAAAATATTCAAGGGCACATCACAAAACCCAGTGCTTTGGGAGTACAGTTGAGTCCCCCTGAAATGTGGAAGCGGAGCAGCTAATCTCTCTGACTTTCTCTTCTCAAGGTCACACAGTCTCTTGCCCCTGCCGCCCTTTGTACGTTTCAGTCTTCTCTCTCTCTTCAACTCAGTGTCCTCTGCTTTGGTGTATTTGTGTGCCAAACATGGCTTCCTGTTTTGTATCACTTCCCTAGTCAAGCACCTGAAATAGAAGGACAAGTATCTCCAGTCCCAGTTTCAAATTCCTGGGGGAAGAGTTCAATTAGACCAGCTCAAACCAGTTATCCAGTCCGGGTCCAAGCATCTGGTCCACATTCACATGACCAGTGGTCTGCTCAGCTGCGTCTGTGACAGCTGTTGCTCAGGATGAAACAGGGCGTGTGTGTGTGTGTGTGTGTGTGTGTGTGTGACAAGTAGTTTTTTTTTTCTCCCCTGGGTGGGTGGGGGGGTGTTGAGGAGGAAATCATCAGTATCTTTGATTCACCAGGTGTTGAAAGAGCTTATTTGCATGCCAGCTGCAGCCTGCAAATCACATCTGTTTTTTGGCCCATCTCTATTAATCTTGCTGATCTTTTCCTCCATTTCATTTGGTCCCTCAGTTATTCTTTAACCTCCTCTCTTTGCTCTTCTCACTTCATTTTCTCTTCCTGTCTTTCAGTTGACGCATCAGAAAAGTAACACGATGCATCTGGTGGTGGAAAGGACACTGCCATAGGGAATCCAAGACCAGCCTCTTGTTCAGACTTACCCAGTGCTAGACCTTAGGCAAGTCACTTAACCACCCTCGGCCCTGGTTTTGTCTTATGAAAATGAATGCAGCTCGGCTAGATGCTGGAAGAAACCTTAGAGGTCACCTTATCTAGGATGCTAAATATCTGTCCATTTCGCTGCCCCTCTACAAGTACAGCGTCCGTGGCAGACATTACTAATGGATCCCAGCACACTTCCCTGCTGATTCAGGACTGTGCTTAGAATCCTTCACAACTTCCAGACAGCCATATCAATCAGTTGGAGGAGACCCACCTTTGAAATGTAACCAATTAGCTATTTCTAAGCAAGAAATCAAGGCCCAGATGTCCACCAACTTTTCTTTCTCTTTCCTTTCTTAGTGGGATGAGATATGTCAAGCCGTTATTCCTAATGCCCTGAAATTTGAAGGAAAAATAAATGCCCTCCTCTTCCCCTTTCTTCCTAAGTATTCATTCTTTTACAAAAACTCTTTGTACTTCATGACCTCCATCCCATCCGGCCTTGCGTTTCTCCCATGGCTGAAGAATTGACAGTTCTTTCAGCAAAGACATAGAATCAGCCCCGTTTGTCTCACAGCCTTAGAATTAGACGGGCTCACTCTGCAACTGCGTGGTGGCAGGCAACAGTGAGAGTTATTTTACTTCTGGAAAATATGTTTTCAGCCGTTATATTTGGATTGGAAAAAAGATCCTTACATTCTCGGCTCCAATTATATTCAGTGTTCTAATTGCTGTTACCCTCAAATGTGATAGTGAATGAGGTCACATCTTCACATCGCTCATCTATATTTACAAAGGATGCAGCTTTGGAACAGCTGTGTTGCCTGTGGAACACTCATTTTTGCAGATGACGCAGCTGTAATAGCTGGTGGCAGAATGTTTCCTCGACGACGATGCTAGGAACATCTCTCCCTTTCGGCCTTTCCTGTGTGATGCTGCTTTTTAAGTTGCCCTCTGGAGTTCATTTCTCCATGAGAAAAGGGCTTAAACTTCTAAGGGAGCATCTTTCTATTATTTCTGTTGAAAGGCAGCCTCCTGGAATAGTTGCTGATGGCAGCCTTTATGCAGCAGGGCCACCTTATGTAACAGCTCTGTAGCTAGGGGACCTGTAGGTCTAGAAAGGAAGGAAAGGAATGCAAATAAGAGGACCAAGGGAAACTTTTATAAAACCAGACATGGGATATAATCCATGTGTCTAATGCATAGGCACCCAGAGCTGGCTTTCTCACAGACAGTGTTGGGAGGGAATTGGCCATTGCATTTTATTCGTCCTTGGAAAGGGGTAGTGCTCTAGGCGAATGAGGAAGAGTGGGGACACAGTTCATACCGACTGCATGTAAATGCTCTTTTTATTGTTGTTATTTACTTCCCTTTCTAAAAGATTATACATTAATAAAAGTGAGGACTTAAATACGAGGGCTGTCCGGAAAAAAACCCCAGCCATTGTCCGTATAACCAGAATGGTTACATGGCTGGATAGTTTCCGGACAGCCCAGTTCTGCAGCCGACTGTCCCTTCGCAGGAAATGCAGCGGGACGTGTCTGCTGCCCCGCGAGGACGCGTCCGCCCAGTCCCGACTGCGGGAACTGCGTGGGGTAAGGGGTCACGGTCCTCGTTAGGTGCCTTGTCAGAAAACAAAAGGATCGGCGGGTACAACCTGGAGATTAGGGGAGCCTTCAGAGACAAAGCACCCAACTTCTTTGTTGTTGGGCAAGATTAATTAATCTCTGTCTTGGGTGGGGAAACGCTAACCATTTCTTGTTTAAAATCATGGTGTCATTAATGGGCTCTGGCAGATGACTGCATTTTACCCTCATGGTTCAGAGGGGCAGGGCCGCGTGGGGCCCAATCAGACAAGGTGATTTGCTTCACATCTAAAGGGAGCTGGTAGAGAATGCAGATCCCCAGGCCCCCGTGTGAGGTTTCTGCTACTCTCCCCGAGTACTCTCATTATCATACTTTAATTTGATCTTGAGTTCATTGAGGTAGAAAAATCACAGCAGAGTCGACTGTGTATTGGAGACTAGTCTGTTAATCTGCTCTGTTAATTGCCGGCAGAATTGGCTCTGACTGAGTCCTATATAGACTGGCTGTAAGCCCAGGAGCTGTGACATTCTCTGACTTTCAGATTTACAGGATAAAGTGTTTTTCTTGCTTTCTACTTGCTTTGATATTATAACATCAGTTCCACTGTTCAGCACTATTAAAATACTCTGAAGTTACAATTAAAGCTGTAATGTAATCTTTACCTTTGTTATTAAATTTCATTTTTTTCCAATCGTTCTTCTGGCACTGATTAAAATTACTTATTTCCACTGGCGGAGCATTTTTCTTGGGGAATCCACTCTAAAATAGACTGGATGT
Source organism: Lyroderma lyra (assembly GCA_004026885.1). NCBI lineage: Eukaryota > Metazoa > Chordata > Mammalia > Chiroptera > Megadermatidae > Lyroderma > Lyroderma lyra. Next base: position 72,818 of record PVJL010001818.1, read on the forward strand.
TTTGAAAATGGGAACTATCTGATGTAGGTTGGCATGAAAAATAACCAGTTAACATTTCGGAATTCTCAATAAAGACATGTGTATCACTACCATGCAATTAATTTAGCCAATAAAGTCACCTTACAGAAATAGATTTAGGGATAAATTATTCAATATTTTAATCCAGTTGGAGAGAAAATAGATTTTAATGAAGTTCCTATTTTAAAAATGTTGATTTCTATATACTATAATCTCTGTTTGTCATTGATTATTTTTATTTTTGTAAAGAGCCAGGATTTCAGGCTCAATTATAAGCCATTAACAACCCAACTGGTGTGCCACAAGAAACACTGAATTTCTCTTGATATCTGTAAGAAGTCAACAGAACAGGCCATCATTTCACCAGTAATGGTTCTAACAGTTATTTATTGTGCAAATAATAATGTTAGAAATTCAGGGCAGAAGATATAATTGTATGAAATTTATCTTGAGGATAATAGTGTTTTTGTTTTTTTAACTTAAAGAAGCTATATAATGTTATTGGAGCAAAAGGTATGGAAAATCATAAGCTGGATAAACTCTTGACTTGAGAAGAGCTGCTCTTTCTTTAGGGACCATCAGAAACGGAGAGTTTTCATCCCTTAAAAAGTCTTCAGGTTTGCGGGTTTTTCCTTGGTCGTCCAGGCTAGCCCCCCTCAACCCTTAGGGTCCAAATGTTCTATGGAGGCTGCTGCTCCCATGGCTGACCCTCCTTACATTTCCTCCCCACCACCCCCACTCCAAGGTAGCAGGTATGAAATGCCTTTCTCAGTGGTACTTACCTATGAAAGGAAACTTCAGGTCTTCTCATTGATTTTCAGAGTTAGACAGCTCAGGGACTAGTAAAATGAAGCATTTTGGAAATCCAGTTTATATGTGCTAACTTTTAATTTTGTCAAGTAAGGGCCTGGACAAAACAATAGCTATATCTGCTATTCATTCTTATTTAGAAAAAAAAAAAAGAAATTTTGACACTAAAAATGGAAGCTTGCCCTTTAGATCCAGAAAGGCAGTTGGTGAAAACACACACACACACACACACACACATACACAATTATAGTTAGTTTTCTTGTTTTGTCTTGGTTGGATGAAAACTTTGCCTTGGATTGAAGTTTGGACTAGCATTTGGAAACCATGTGCTAAGCGATTTGATTTTTTTCAATGATAGCTTTAAAAGGTGGACATTTTATAAGTTCTTTAAAGAACATTAAATACCTTGGCATGGGGACTTGATCTTACATGCTGCTCTGTATTGAGGCAGGATACAGTTGTGGTTAAGAACATGTGGGTAAGAAATTTATTTTATATATGTATGTATGTACACGTACACAAAAGGAGATTTATTATGAGGATTTGGCTCACATGGCTATGAAGGCTGAGAAGTCCCACCATCTGCATTTGGCTAGAGGCACGGGAAAGCCCTTGATGTAATTCTAGTCTGAATCTAAAGACCTGAGAACCAGGGGAGCCAGTGGTGTAAATGCCAATCCAGAGGCTGGAGAAGAATGATGTCCCAGCTCAGAGACAGGCAGGGCCCAGATCCTCCCTTGCTCTGGGATTTTTGTTCTATTCAGGCCTGCAGGGAACTGGATGACACTTACCCACGTTGGGAAAGGGTGATCTACTTTACTGAGTCCACCGACTCAAATGCTTATCTGAACTGGAAACAGCCTCACACATACCCAGACACACACCCCATGGCCCAGTCAAGTTGCCATCTAAATTAAGCATCACAAGCACCTGACAGCATGGTGAGGAATAAATTTTGTCTTGTTGGTAAATACTTAGAAAAATGCAGGACGATAGGAAACATTCAGTGAAGTGCTGGTGTCTGGCACACAGTAGGTGCTCAGCAGACTGCTTGAATGAATGTAGGAAGGATCACTTTCATGTGTGTGAGACGATCCTTTGACTGTGGACTCTCGCCTTTCAAGTAGATGGCACTTAGGCAGACACACACAGTGTCCTTTCTGACTGCCACCAGCTGGTGTGCACTTCGTCCTAGGCTTCTCCTGGAGAACAGTGGAGCCCGTGTTGGGTAGGCCAACTGCGGAGAGGACCAGCATTCTGCTTCCCTCTTCTGAGCACCCCTAGGTCTGGCCAGACATCTTGAAACTCTGTTGCTAGTCACAGATTGGCTGGAAGAAGACTGGAAGCGTAAAGGAAAATCCATTCCCAAAACTGAAAAGTCATGTCTAATGATTTTGGTTATTACAGGCAAGCACTGGGAGATAGAAACAGAACTTTTTCTCATAGAATAAATGGGAACTTACTATAGATAGATCTTGTTATTTTATAACGAAGGAGAGAAAATGTAGTCTCAGTTAGAGATGTCTTAAATTATAGCATTTTAAAAAATAAATGCGATCTGGATATGACCACATGTGTAAATGCTAAAGGCAAATAAATTATAGATGAACATTATTTGCCATGAATATATTGGCTATCTTTTTGAATTTAGGTGCTACTAAAGGGTTTGAAAATTATTTCCTTAGAATAAATATTTTTATTTTTATCTCAGAGGCAATCAATTATTCAGTCCTAATAGAGTTGACTGATCATTTCTTTTTATAAGAATCTGAAATAAAAAATCCTGAAATGATGATATTCATAATAATGAATTTAGACTTCCGTCATAAAACTTAGGCTTCAGTCATCAATGAATATGAACTAAGAGTTAATAATAACATTTGTTATTAATATTGGCAACATATTCTGCTTCTTTGTCCCCCACATAGATTCCTGCAGGTTTTTAGTGTCGAATTATAAGAAGGAATCAGTATCCATGAAGCATCACACTGCTTTTTACAGTAGAGCATTTTTGTTATATTTGTCCAGTCGGGGGTGGGGGGAATTCCATTACTGATGTTATCATTTTACCTAAATTAACTTAATGTTCCAGGATGGCGTTAGAGCCAATCAGCATAATAATGATGGTCCTTTACATTTGCTATAGCACAGTTTTCCTAGTGCTCACCCCTGTGTTCTCTCCAGTGATGGCAGAGTTCATGCACCATAAATCTGATAAAATACACTGTGAAACAAGCAAACAGGAGCAGAATTTGCCAGTTATATAATGACAAAGAACATGTTTTCTGGGTTTATAATAGATTCAGTCCACCCATCCGTTCTCTGGATTTTCTCTGAGTCTGAAATTGCTCAAGGGCAATGACTTTAAACTCTGAAATGATCTAAGCTAGAATTCCCTCAGGGTGTTCTTCAGAGCAGTAGTTCTTTGGGATAGTAAGTGGTATCGTGCAAAAAAGAAAAAGAAGAGTAAATTCCATAGTCAACTAGTTTGGGGATTTTCCTGATGAAACAGAATTTATGTTTACCACAGACTTTTCAGAGCCTATAAGGGCACTGTCTGTATTGGCACTCTCCCATAAGAGATTTCCTGAACTGTTTTGAATACAGAACCTTTTATTTCCCTTCAAATCATTGCACCGAGCCAGTTTGTCTTGGAACAGATGTTCTGACATGATTATCGCTGCTCATTCTCGGTTTTAGAGAAAGTCAAGTTGTCTGGATGTAGTTAATATAGGATTCTTTTTTCAAGCTAATGAAATATCCTGTGAGGTGCAAAATGAAAGAGAAGGTCTCTGTTTATCATGAGCAATGAGGTAGGTGGTGCATGGTTAAGGATGCAAATGATAATCTCAGGAAAACATTAAGAGTTCAGAGTTTGGCCAAGGATCATACTATTTCGTTCTTAAATGCAATGAAAAGTCTTGCATTCTCTTTCTGTTTGTATATATGTTTTGTGCATGCTCTTGTATATGTGTTCGTCTTGACTTCATCACAGGTTTTATGAAATTTGTTAGTTGTTAATTGCTAATTTATGCATTAAATAATTTATTTATATTTATTTATATGTACACGCATACATAATTTTTATATAATTGTATAAATGTGATCCTGGAGTGTATATAAGTTTCTATTTTTTATTGCAGGTTTCCTCACACACACATTTTTGCTTGGCTGCCCTGTATTCATTTGCATATTTTGATCATTGTTTATTTAATATATCTTTATTGCATGTTGATATTGAAGCAGGACTGGTTTCATAAAACAAATTGGGGACATTTTCATATATTTCAAAAGTCCGAATTAGTTTAATAACATTAGAATTACCTATTTTTAGGAAGTTAGCTAGAACTCAGCTGCATATAACTAATCCTGGCACCTTTTTCCACAGTGGCTCTTCTTGCACATGTTAATTTGTCTGTTTAGTTTTTTTTTTTTCATTTCTCGATTAATTTTGTTATCAAAATTATTCTTATATACACAGAATATGAGAATATATATACATGAGAAGCTCTTGTTCTGTTTCTCCTTTCTCCTCTCAGCATCTCAGCTGTAGGAGTAGTTTAGATTTGTAAGGAATCTTAATGGGAAGTGTTCCCACAACTACGCTGAATAAGTCATCTCCAAAACCGCATGGTTGCTCATAGAAATAAGCAGACTTCAGGGGAGAAAGCTAATGCAGATTCCCAGTGAGTCTCACCAGTGCTGAGAATCCCAGATGGATTACCCAGGTACCCATCGGAGAGTTACGATTGGAGAAAAGGGATTCATTGTAAGAAATGTGAACTATTCCCAAGAAGGTCGAATAAATTTACCACAAAAGTGGGAGTATAAGAATGTGTTTTTATCATGGTTTAGAACAAAGGATATGACTCTGAAACTTCTGAATTAGAGTTTGTGCTCCTGGATGATAATCATGATGAGTAACATTTATTGACCTCTGACCGCATGCTAGGATGCGATCCAAATACTCCATGTGGATTCACTAATGCCTTTAAACCTAAGAACGACAGCCTGTGGGAAAGCGATTGTTACTTTCTGCATCTTAGAAAGGAAGGAACAGGCACAGAGAGGTACGTAACTTGCCTAAATTCACACAGCTAGAACAGGCAGTCAGACTATGAACCCAGCTGCTCTGAACCCAGATCCCACACCCCTAAACAGTGACATTTGATCATTTTCCTGGTTAGGATTACAGTTTGCTAATCTTTGTAAGGAGGTGACTATCAGATAAAGCATTCAATATGTATTTGTGGGATATGTGTTAAATGGTTGAGCAAATACGGGAAACAATTGGCTATTATGCTAAGCAGAAAGAGAAAACTATTCTAATAGAGATAAAAGAAAACACCAAGAAGCATATGACTTCACTCATATGTAGAATGTAAAACTGAAAACAACAAAGAAACAAAAACTCATGGACACCGTCAATAGTTTAGTGGTTACCTGAGGGCAAGGGGGGAGGGGGTAGGAGAGGAGGGTGGGGGAGCCAAATCCATGGTGATGGAAAGAGTGTTGACACTGAGTGGTGCACGCATAATGCATCATACAGACGATGCAGTGTAGAATTGTACACCTGGAACCTATGTCATTCTTGTTAAACAATGACAACCCAATTAAATCTAACAATAAAAAAAAGTGTTGTGGAAACAACGTCTTAACTATGGGACTCTCCCTTAGAAAAAGTGGTTCACATGTAAACCTTTCAACATGGCATGAACACTAGTAATGCGCTTTTTGCCCAACTCTCTAAGCCTTTATTGCTGCTTATCTTCAGGTACAGACTTTTCTATATCTCCAGTCTTTCTTGCCTAATGGATTTAGGATTTAAATGACCTCTACTCCCCTTAGGGCCATTAGGATGAAATAGTAAAAATTACTGTGAAAATTTGGAAAGGTTTCCTAATCAGACTGTCCGAGTTATGGAGGTCAGTTATTGCTGGTTAATTGTGTTTTTTATGGTTGAGTTTATGAATCATGCGGGATGAAGTTTTTACATTTACAAATGACCCCACCATAAAAATCAGAAGGCCACCAGGCATGGGAGGGGGAGAGAAACTCAAGTCCCATTGATAGACTTCTCTTGAGACAGGTGACCTTCTATGTGTGTGGTGTCCCAGTCCATAAGAGGAGGTCACTGTGTTTGTCCCCCCTGCCACATAGGAGTTGTGATGACAAAATTAGAAGGCGATGAGGCCGTTATTTATAATACTTAATATGTATAAACAATCTGTATGTTAACAGGGGATGGTTAAACAAACAATAATACATACCACATTTTAGTGGCACACAGCCTTATCCAATGTGGAAAATAATGTAATGTTAAGAAAGCCAAGTGCAAAGTTGGATGTGCAGTGTCACAGGTCTGTGAAACGAGCAAACTAAAGCCTTTCCAACAATGGGGTCTGCACGTGTACTTCAGCACAGCGTGAGCCCTGGTTTCTCATTGGGCTGGGGCGTGCACAGGAGAGGGCTGAGGGAGGTATGCGATTCTTTTTCTTTTCCTTCTACTTTTCCATCTTTTCCAAATGTTCTATAATGATCACGTACTCCGAGGTTTTAAAATGTGAGAGTGAAATAGTATGTAACGGGGAAAAAGCCCACTTTGTCTTTAAACCTGTTTCCCAAAGGATTTGAAAGCAATAAACTTTTTAAAAAAAGGAAACAGCTGTGAAAGAGCTTTGAAAGTTAAAATGCTTCTGTAGAAGCAGTAAACGGCATCTTTTATTTGCTGGCCTCGTTTCAAGGAATGGCATTTTGATTCTATTAACTGGTGCATTTTGTTTTAAAAAGCCCCAAGAGAAATCATGTTAGGCAAGGATGTCCCGGGCGCCAAACTTTGGAACTGTCGGGTGTGGGGTGAACACATCAGCATAGCAATGGCGCTTCATCCATCTCTTTGGACCTTCTGGGAATCGAAGCCTGACCGGTCCCTGTGATTTAGAGCTGTGCTCAGTAATGTCTGCCCAAGCAGCATCAAAGAGAGAGACACATCATCCACCACAGGAGACAGAGGCAGCTACTGCGTGGGCTCCGGCCTGCTGGCGTCCCTCTGGGAGGACAGAGGTCACCCCGGACCTAGAGATGGAGGAAGACGACTCCTCCTCACACGGCACAGAGAGCCTTGGCTCTGAAGTCCAAGAAATTGCGACAGACTTCACTAGAGGGTGACTCTCTCTGTGACCTTGGCCAAGTCAGCACTTGACCTCCCTGACCCCTGGTTGCCTCACCTGTAAAATGTGGATCATAACCTGGATCCTTTACAGGTACTATGCGGAATAAGGTGAGATGACAGTAAAAAGTATTCTGCAAACCATAAGTGGTCCCACAGATGTGTGGGGGCGTGACAGCGCATGATCTGGAGGCCTTTGTGATTTGTGATTGGCATGGACGACCTCTGAGGAAGCCCCTGAGTACATCCATGCCCACCTTGGGCTGAACAAATAATGACAACAGTAACTGTAACAAAAGCAATAATAGCAAGCATTTTGGGGGGCACTAAGCATAGTCTAAGGACTTCACCTGCATCACTCCATGCTTGCTTTCACGCGTTTCCCACAGCGCCTCCTTAAATCCCTTACCTTTAAGATACTCCCTCGTAAAAGTCTTTAGACGGCCAGTCCCTTCGTGGGACGCACTGTGTGTCTGTGAACAGAAGGTAGCTGTTCGGTTGTCCCTGGAATGGGTGCTATTTGTAAATATCTACAAAGGATAGCCAGTCTGGGACTTGTGCAGGGAAACACCAATGTGTCCTCTTCCTCCTGGTATGTGGGACTCACCTTTGCTTTCTGTGCATTTTTTTTGAAGACCACTACCACATTTTCAGCAAAGAATAATCCAGGTTATTCTAAGCAGAAGCAAGTTATGAGAGTGCTCTTTTTGGAGGGGGGATTGGAGAGTCAGTGGGAATTCATGGAGAAAAACGAGAATTCAGTCATTGGACGAGAATGACGCAGCTCCCCAGCCCCCCCACAATTGGGATGTAAGCAGGGGAGTACAACCTGTTTCACAGCAGCACCCCAACGCGTCTGCCGCTCTTGGTGGCTCTGGCTTCATTCCTCTTCCTGCAAAGCCCCATGTTCTCTTCGGAGAACTTCCTGAGCCCCAGGAACTGTGTTAGCATTTTTATTTCTTAGCTTCTTCGCTGTGCTATTCCAAACACACATTCATAGTTCCTAGAGACTGCTGCAGTTCTAGGGGACACCTACTTTTTTTTTGCCACATAGACTTTTTCAATATGTCCTCTTAATTAATCAGGCCATCAAAGAGAGAGTCTGCTAAGCAAGATAGAGTCTTATTTAAGATCATATAATCACGAGAGTGACACCCCTTCCCCTTTGCTATATTCTGTTGATTAGAAGCAAGTCCCAGGTTCTACTTCTTCTGTGGGAGAGGGGTCACACCAAGAGAGAGGGGTCATGGGACTGCCTTAGAGTGTGTCCAGCACACCACCTATATTGAACTTCTATTTCATTGCCTTCCTTTAAGTGTGTTTTAAACTCTGTGCAGTTTGGTTATGCCCTACTTCTCCTAACTTACTTTCCCCTTCTTAATACCTATCATCTACCTCTTTATTTCCCCCTTAAAATTTTTCTTCCCTTCTTATCCCTTCCATGATACAAATGTATTTTATTTATTAGCATAGATACAACTCTAAATTCTTTTGCATAAATCAGAAGTCATTTTCATTGAAATGAAGAGTTCTTTACTGATTTTGGCTTCTGAACCCTTTTGAAAATCTAATTAAAATGATGGAGAGTCTCCTCTTAGAGGTGAGGGACACAACCCAGTACTGTTCTGTTACTATTGCTATGCAACAAATCACCCCGAGCTTCGTGTTGTAAAATAACAACCATTGTATTATGCAGACAGTTTCAGGAATTCAGTACAATGGGGATAGCTTGTCTCTGCTTCATGATCACTGGGGGCTCAGTAGGGAAGACTCAAACAGCCAGGGTGATACAAATGGTTAGGGGCTAGAATTATCTGGAGGCTTCTTCATTCATATGTGTGTGCCTGGGCTGGGAGGTCTGGGAAGCTTGGCTCAGCTGGGACTATTGACTGGAGTAATTACACATGGCCTCTCCATGTGGCTTGGGCTGCTCACAGAGGGGTGGCTGGGTTCCAGGAGGGGGCGTGAGGCCGCATACGGAGAGCAAGTGTTCCAAGAGACCAAGCGAAAGCTGGCTGGCCTTTTACGATGATAGCCTCAGAAGTCACATGACGTTACTTCTGCCACATTCTAATTGGTTGAACAGTCTCCAGCCCCCCACCCTCATTCAGGGGAGGGGACACAGACCCCACCTTTCAATGGGAGGCAGGTAGGAGAATTTGCAGTCATTAAAAAAAAAACCCATATACAAACACAAACATATTTAAAGGACCACATTATCCTGAACTCAGAATTAAAAGGGACCATAAAGGATTATATATTTTGGTCTCCCACCCAGGACTCAACTCTTTACAACTTTCCTGTTGTCACATGCCTGGACCACCACGACTGTTACCTTACTGGTCTCTCGTCATTTGCTCTTGCCCCTTTCTAGTCGGTTCTTCACTCTCCATAGCCAGGGTGATTGTTCTAAAACACAAATTTTCTGTTATACATCACCCACTCACACCTTCATCCCCCACCACTTCAAATAAAAACCTATGACACTCCAGTGGTCTGGCCATCACCTGCCTCTCCAGCCTTATCTCATGCCATGCCTGCTAATGTTCTCCCTGATCTAGTTATGGTCACCTTCTTTCAGTTCCTTGTATTGTTTATGCTTCTTCCTGCCACAGGGCCTTTGCATATGTGTGTCCCTTTACATGGAATGTTTTTCCCTACCCTCTTTTTTTGGTTAACTTCTACTGATTCTTTGGATCTCTGCTGAATAGTCACTTCCGCAGTGATGTACTTTCTGACCTCCCTGATCCGGTCACATACTCCTATTGCATGCTCTTAAAGTCTGTGCACCTGTCAGCTGTAACATTTATCATTTTTACATTTGTGAGAATGTTTAAGGCCACATCTGCCGTAAGACTGGGAGTTTCATGAAGCCATAGACTGTGTATGTTTTTTCATTATTTATTCTTTATACCTTACATATAGATATGATGGATATTTTCTAAGTATGAATATTTATTTCAGAAGTGAAAAAATTTTAATGCAGCCTAAGAATTTGTTATTTCTTTGTTACCCTACATTACTATTCTAGTTAATGAAGAGCTTCAGCCTATAGGCAACATACACTATTCTTAAAAGGGAAACTCCTGTCTCAGCAATATTTGGACTAAGGACAAGGCTTTATATTTAATCCTAATTTATGTCTTCCTTTAACAGTAATTTCAGTTAGTTGATAAATCTTTAAAGTGTGTTTCTCTGAAATTGCTCATATCAGTTATTCTCTGAATTTAATGCCATTTACTAATTCAGTGAACATGCTTTCTTCCTTAGCTTTATGTGCATCTTTTCTTTTTAAGTCATTAAGTTCTGAGGTCAAATTTGTTTGAGAAATATCCCAAACATATTCCAGAGGTCAAATATATTTGAGAAAATGGGCCAAAGTTTAATTAAACCAACATCGATTTATTGAGTTTTTACTGTACCCCAGGTACTCTTATATGTTCCTGATTATGGGACTTCTCTGAGCTTTTATTTAAATGTTGATGTAATGGGGGCATGCCCACATGAGTTTGAAATCCATTTCTAGTAACAGTTTCTGAATAGGTTAAGTAGGATAAGTCAGGTTATGCTGCAGCAACAAACCACCACCAAATCGCAGTGACTTAAAACAGCAAAAGGTTATTTCTTGCTCATGCTACCTGTACATCTTTTGATAACAAAGGGCCTTTGCTTATCATAGTCCTTGAGGGACCCAGGTTGGTGGACCAGCAAACATTTTGAATATTGCTGGTTTCCTCTTCCTTCCCCTTCTTCTCTGATCATAGCTCAATGAAACATAATATTGTTAGGGATTATTTTTTTTTTCCTAGAGAGAAAGCAAATTCTGGAGTTTTGCTCTAGCTTTTAAATATTCTAGCCCATAAGTGACATTTGTCACTTCTGCTCACAACTCATTGGCCAGAACTAGTCAGATGCCCCCACCCAACTACAGAGGATACCAGGAAGTGCAGTCCTACCATGTGTTCCAAAGGTGGAGAGCCAGAAATATATGGTGAATGGCACTAATGTCTATTACGTGTCAGTGTAGTACATGAGGGCTGTCCAGAAAGTCTCCAGCCATGTAATATGAAAAATAGAGGCATTTATGGCTGGATTTTTTTCTGGACTGCCCTTATATATACTTCTCAAAACTGTTCATAGAAACTTTTCTACATGAGGCATCTTGAAACACTGTGTTTCATAAGGGATAGGTGGGGAAAAACTGGATTCTACTCTAGAAACAACCAGGTCCGGCAGAGGCAAATTCACTAGAGAGCATTTCTTCACTTCAGCATGGAAGTTTCCACCAGCCTTCTTAGGCTGTGGCCATTCAGTCAGTTGTAAACCCCACCCACCCCCAGTACTACTATTCAAAATGTCCCTCCTTCCTGTTTGCAAAACTTGTGAATTTGTCAAATACTGTGTTGAAAGCAAAAGCTACAATGCCTGAAGCATCCTTTTTGAGTTATCAGGCTACTTACTTAAAACAGTATTAATTGGGTATGACTCTTGAATCCATGAGTTGAACCAATGGCTGAATCTATTTCAATGACAGCACAAAAGAAGAAATGCTACTCAGAATTCATGCAAGTAATGAAAATAAATTTGAAAGCATTACTGGAAAACACCAAGATGCAAACGACCTTACAGGCATACCTCATTTTAGTGCCCTTTGCTTTATTGAGCTTCATGAATTTTGCATTGTTTTATAAACAGAAGGCAAGACCCTCTACCTGCAGAGAGATTCCCACTCACTTTATTGTGATGCATATTTTATTGCTGTGGTCCGGAACCGAACCTGCCATACCTCTGAGGTATACCTGTATGTGGATGTTATATTCACCAATATAAATACCACCCACATGCAGAACCAAACAAGGCTGCATGGAAAGTATGAAGCTGAGTCTGTCTAGGAGATACACAACCTAAACAGGAAGAGTTGAGGGATGAAAGCAGTATCAATTTTTCATGTAAAATTGCAAAACTGAAATTTAAAAAGCTGTAAAATTGCAAGACTTCCATGTAAAAGGGACCGAGGGTGAACCCATCCTTAGGCTGCACGTGGTAACATAGAAACACAATCTATTGCAGATCATGAGGCAGTTCCCAAGGAATGAAGGTATTTTAACGAAATGCTGTGTTCCACCTTGGTGTCTTGTAGCTGTATAGGCAACTTATTTCTATGTAAGTTGAGTTTTGGATACTGGCCACCCTGCAAGTAAGGGCTTTACTGATTTTGATCCGGCCTATGGAGACAGAGGAGCTGAGAGGGGCTTTGAGGACAGCTTGCTTCAGGTGCCATTTCTCGCTTACAGAGGAGTGAACAAGTCCATTGACCTTAAAGTCGTGTTGGTTTACATCCTGATGTGTTTTTTAAATGACTTAAGGCCAATTTCTTGGGTTTCTGTAAATCCCAAGAAAGGGGAATTTAAAAAAAATTTAAAAAATACAAGAATCAAAAGGGAAATCTTTTGCATAACTGATTCAGAGTAAAGGACAACCTCTGTCCTTACTTTTGCAAGTCTTAAAAAAGTGAAATTGAACATAATAATGCGGAAAAACCATCATGGTTGTTGGCTTTGTGACTGCGGGCCATATTGCATATTCGAAACACCTAAATATTTTAAGCTTTCAGGTTGTGTTGATTGGTTTTGTGTTGGCAGAATACAGTGGGGGTGGATGAAGACTAGGCACTGGTCTGAGAGCAGCAGCTAAAACAGAAAGCATGCCACTGCATTTGTTTAGTGCTTTTCTGTTTGGGGAGCCCTTCCTTCCACCTGTGATTGCATTTGCTCCTCACAGCAGCCCAGGAGGGTAGATAGTGTGCTCATTGCCCCCACTTTGTACAACAGTGACGCAAAGATGCACAATAACAGCTCCAGGTGGCCGGAGCGGGCATGCAAACCCAGATTTTCCGGCTTCAGTGCTTGGCTCGTCGGTGTGTTTCTATCAGATAGTTCTAGTGTTTTTCAGCATAGAGAGTTCTATAAGTATTTTTTTCTTTCTTTTTTGTTTTTAATTTTAAACATTATTTAACAGCCCTTAGCCACCTCTGGGGTCATCAGCACCATGGAACCATGGAAAGGGGGACAGGGTATCATCAAACAGGATATCGTTTCTCTACTTCCTAATCAGCGGTTTCCTTGCCTCCTTTTCTGCAAAGGTCACCACTTTGTGTCCTGTTTCCTTGCCTTAGTGCTGACAGTGCTCAGGCCTCCTAGTGACACCAGGCCCTGTGAGAGGCATCTCTGGTCCCAGGTTGGATGTGAATAGTTTTTCTTTTAGAAATTGCCCATTCTGCAAGAAATCCCCTTTGCTTTTTGACATGGTTTGTATGATAGCTTCAGGAATTCTTTTAAATCCAACAAGATAAACACTGGGTGCCAAAAAAAGGTATACACACCTTAAGAGATGTCATCTATGTATCACTTTTTGAAGTTGAATGAAATTACAGTAACAATGTGTAGTATGACATTCACTCAAAAGATGGTGTTAATCAAATGAATGCTAGTGTCACCATGCAAATGGCACAAGCACTGGATCGTTCGAGGATCACAAGACCATTGTGAAGCGATATTTGAAATTCGAGAACATTGTTTGAGTTTTCCCCATGTTCTCCTGACTTCTACCTACGGGGGACCTTAAAGAATGTGGTGTACCATGGAAAACCAGCTACACTGACAGTCCTTCAGGCAGAAATTAAAACAGCACGCACAGTGATACAAGTGGACACTTTGGTCAGTGTTGCTCAAGCAGTAGTTGGTTGTAATCAGAAGTGTCTGGATGCGGATGGTAACCACTCTGAGCACCTCTTGTAATTGCAGAAGTCCCACGTGACTTGTATTCATCCTTTGTTATCAGTATATATCAAATATTATCATTTTAATACAGTTTTTTCCTTTCTTAAAGTGTGTGTACATCTTTTTGGCACCCTCTGTGTCTGCTTGGTGCCATCTTTCCAAATATAGGCTGAGATCAGTTATTCTGCCTGACATGCCTGAGGGTCCTAAAAAGAGATTTGCTTTTGGATACTCGGTTTTTCATTTGTGGGTTTTCAGATGAGGTTTATTTTGGTGTTGCTGGCCATGGCAGGTGGCCACATTCATCTTTGATTTTGCAGATTGTGAGTTTCATTGTCAGACCCACATAGGCAGTTCAGAAAAAAAAATTAAAGTGCACAAGTATGGCCAACATCTTTGCTTAACCATCACTTCACAGAGACATTTGAGTATTTCTCATTACTTCATTCATTGTTTGGATGTGTTTAAGGAGTCTCCGGTGATGGGGTGGAAGAGGTTGGAGCAGTGCCTGTCTTGCCCAGCCCTTCCCTCCAGGACCTACCCCAGCAGGTACCTAATGATGATCTGATGTCTGACTGCTTGATGTTTTGTTTCACAGGAACAGACAATCTACAGACGGCAGTCACCCCAACCCCTGAGTCATTTCCTCATGGGAAATTGTTACCGATGTCACCAACATGGCCTTTCTCTGAAGTCCAATCTTCCTCGGCAGTGGACAGAATCAAGAGTGTGCTGGGAGCATCCCCTGACAACACAAGTGTGCTGCACTTCGCCCGAACACCTTTCCCCAAGATTCACCGCAGAGTGAGGGCTCATGGGGACTTCTCTTCGTCCCCTTACCAAGGCAGTGGCTCTGGTACCTCCCTCGCGCCTTCCAAGGATTCCACCAAGTCCCTGGTACAACCAAGACCTCAAGGGGGAAAAGACACTGCCGTGACAGGTTTGCTTCACACCAGCATGCTCCCCGCGTGGTCCCCTGTCCCGTCAGTGACGTCCTTGAGTCCTGTCCTGCCATCTCAGCCACTCTGGGTAGGGACTCCTTCCATTTCAAAGCAACATTCCCCGAGCTCAGACATCTTCCCACTTCCCCCACCGTCTCCATCCTCTCCATTGGCCCCTGACTCGCCTCGTTCCATCATCTTTTCTAAGCCAGCTGAGCGACCCACGGACGTGCCTTCATTCCCTCAAACAGCTCCAACTGACTCCACTTCAAGTCAGAGGGTAGCTCATCCCTTAAACCCATTTGCTGATGAAATGAATCACAATCTACCCCGAAATGCCCAGGATTTCATGGGTACCCCTCGCCTAGGTTTTTCTGAACCCTCAACAAAGCCATCTTCGGGGGCTCCTCATGCGGGCCCCCCCACACCTGAGTTTTTGAGTTCCGCGGCAGAATTGGCCCACCTGTCTCCCCCTCCCCTAGCACTCGGGAGTCTTCAGCTTCCAGATAAAACTCCCTCATGGTCGAGGTTGGAAGTGGCTTCCAGTCCTGCGCCCACCCAGCCAGTCGAAGCTGAGGGGGCAGGAAGAGCGTACAATGGGGTGTCTTGGCCGGCTCTGAGGAGTGCAGCAGCGACCCGTGAGGCCGTGCCCGTGGCCGTGCCCCGCAGAAAGCGGGTCCCTGCTCCTGCACACGTCGCTGCTAAGCCACTGCATTTGTCAGCAGCTCCGGAGAATTCCGAAGGGCCCCCACTTTCAGCAGAACACGCATCTGCCTCTTTGGTGCCTTCTCTGCCCCTCGCCGTAGTCGACCGAGGACGAGTCATCCTTTCTGGGATGATCCTTGCACCCCCGTCCAACCTTCCTGCCATGCCCTCTCTCCTCCAGCCAGCACACGGGCAGGCTCCCCCACCCCCCAAAGTGCCCGCTCCTCAGGAGGGCCATGGCGGACCCCCTCCTACTGCAGCGCCAGACCGCCTCCTCTCAGGCCCATTTCCTGGTCCCCTTTCCACGACTTGGACATTTCCCCGGAAAGAAGGTGGTGTGACAGCTGTTTTCAAGGAAGCCGAAAAGGCACATTGGACAGTTGCTCCCCAGACCCTTCCCAGTAAAGAGACCCCAAGCGCTCGCACTGCAAACGGACGCCCCTCTGACCGCCCTTCGTCTGCAGACCTTCCTTCAGAATTACCTCCACGCTTTGTCCCCTCTGCACGAGCCCCCCGGACTCTTCCGCTGCCTCCCGGCTTTTCCAGTCACAAGCCGGCAGCCGACACGGCCGTGGTGGACCACTCGGAGTCACCGGGTTCCGCTTCCAAGCAGGTGACAGCATTTCCCGCCGCCACTGAAGTCTTTGATTTCTCAATAATGAGCAGCACGCGAGCGCCGGCAGTCGCAGATGTCCTCTGGAGTTCTCTCTCAGCAGAAACTGGATCCCTTTCCGCAGAACCAGCGCTGTCTGGCTTGCTGCAGCGAACAAATTATGGTCTAAATGGGCACACAGTTAACCCCACCAGTTGGGAAACTCCCTCAGCTTCGTCGTCGGCTGTTCCCAGCGCTTTAGCTTCAGCTGTTAGGACAATAAAATCTCAGCATTTCAAAGACACTGCTGGGCGTTTAGCAACTGCAGAAGGCTTTGGCGTTCAGGATCCAGTTGGTGATGCAGGTACCAACCAGCCAGTCCAACAGTCCGACGTTACTGTGGTTGGAAACCACACAGACATCTTGTCCATAAGTAATAACAACCATTCCCGAGACTTCCAAGCAGCTGTGGTTGAAGATGACCCATCCCCAAGTCAACATGTCATGTCTCATCCCCATCGACAGCTACCTGCCCATCCAATACGTCCTCTCTTGCTAACCTCTCCAAGTCTGCCTTCCACAGATGGCGTGCAGGGAATGCTTTCCGATGGAATGGACACGAGTCTCCCAATTGCCAGTAACATCTATCCATCTCCTGTAATAAATGCTTCCACACCGTTCCAGAGTATCCTGAGATATCATCATGCGACAGCTGACTCTCCTCTGTCAACCAGTGCCTTACTCAGGACCCCGTCAAAAGTGCCGCTGGCTTCTCAGCACCCCAAGAAATGGACAGGGGCAGCCACTAATGCAGGTGGTTTGTTTCCTGGTACCCAGAAAACAGGTATGACTGCTTCTGGGGCCAAAGCATCTTCAAGCTCAACACAGATACCCAGCTTTGCTCAGAAGGAGCAGACACACCTTTTCAGGCTGATGAATGAGTTAGCAGTCCCACATGGTCATGTCCTTGATCCTCTGCTGACTTGATTTTTTGCAAAGTATTCAGAATTTAAGTGTCCTTATTGCCAACCATGACTTGGTTATAAAAGGCATTCTCGTTATGGTTAATTGGCATTATGAGCCTAAGCTGTTTTGCTCAAATTTTCAGAGCACAGAGACTTTTCACCTCGGCAAACCCATAAGTTACATCCATTCATCACCACAAGTGGTGTGTATGCTGCAGGCCAGTGACAGACTTTGCTTTTTCTCTCTTTGCAGTGGACACCTCAGTGTCGCCCAAGGCAGAAGCAACAGCAGCAGAGGAAGCCACGTTGTTTCTGAGGAAATCAAGTCCGCCGGCACTGTCTGCAGCCTTGGTTGCTAAAGGCACCACCAGCAGCCCTTTGGCCGTGGCCTCAGGGTTGGTTAAGAGCAGTCTAACCACTGCCCTAGCTAAAAACATCACCAACTACACAGCATCTGGCCCAAAGGCAACACCAGGGGCAGTCCATCCAGCCTTCTCCATCACACCAACCTACATGTTTGCAAGATCCGCACACACCATGAGCACGCATGCAGCCATGCAAGGGAGCATGGGCGCTGCCTCTGGCCTCTTGTCCACAACACACCTCCCCAGGAAACCACAAGCCATGCACACGAACTTCCCAAACCCCACCTACCCAGACACGCCCAGGGCGTCCACCCCGCGCCCGCTAACCATCACAGCAGCCTTGACATCTGTTACCGCACCAGTAAGGGCCACCCGCCTGCCACCTCCGCTGGCAGAAAGCCCAGATACCGCTCTTCCCGCTGCGTCGACAGCTATGGTCACGCCTGGCAAAATGGCGTCCAACCTGGAGTGTCAGATGTCCAGTAAGCTCCTGGTGAAGACAGGTGAGATTCCATTCTTCTGATTTTACTTGAAAGCTGCAAGCACATAACGGTTTCAGAAATGCAACAGAATTATTAGATTTCTTGCAGTGGTTCTCAACCAGGGGCAGCTTTACTCCCCCACCCCTGGGAGATATTTGGCCACATCTGGAGGTGTGTTTGGGTGTCTACTTGGAGGGTGGGGAGGGTATTACTGGCATCCAGTGAGCTAGAGAGCAGGGGTGCTGCTGAATATCCTACAATGCACGGGGTGGTGGACAACAAAGAATAATCCAGCCCCAAATGTAACTCATGCCAAGATTGAGAACACCTGATCTTTATCAAGTGACAGAGGAGAGGACCAGCATTATGTGACGTAGACTCTAGCCCCTGGCCAGGGGTCTGAGAATCAGTGATGTCTCACACAAATGAATGAATGAATGACATGGTCGTAAAGCACCAAGTCCTGGGAAGTACCGCAGAATTCAGAAAGGCTTTTTGTCATGTATTTCCTCAATCAGCCAATACTGAAATACAGCTACAGTACACTATGTGGGCGCCTGGGAATTCTTTTGATGTTAAGAAGGAGACAGACCTCCTTGAAAATGTTAGATGGTAGATGCTATCTCTTTAGCCCCCACCTCGCAGTGGCAGCAAAGTAGGCCACGAAGGCACAGGGCCCCTTTAATAGTGTGGTAGTGTTTGCTGCGAAAAGCATTCGACATTATTTGAAAGAGCGTGTCAGTGTTGAATGCTCGCATCCTGCCTTCCTCTTTGCCCCCAAAGAATAAAGTGAAATTATTTCTTGAGACGTATCCTATTCTAAAATGGGAAATTGTGAAACTAGGCCTAGCCGAAAGTACAGTATCTCTTTCTAAATCTCAAGAAATTATACCATCTGGCGTTCTGCTTTCCCTCCCCGTCTCCCTTTAGATCTGTGTATGCCTCCTCCTTTGAGGCAGGCAGCCTCAGCCACCCGGACACAGAAGTCTGGAACATTCTCCCCCCCTCTCTTCTTCACCGACCCCTCCTGTCACCCCAGCCACACCCAGTAACCACCAGTTCCTTCCTGCTCCTCCTCCCTAATACCTCTTCTTTCTACCCCCACCTGTTCTCCAGGCTGCCGTCAAGGGAACCTTCTAAAATGCCTGTCTTTGCTGAAAACCCCATTGCCCAAGCCTAAACACATAAACCAGAGTATTTCACTTCTCTCCCCTGTGCCTTTGCACTTGGTCTTCCTTCTCTCTGTTGGGAGTAACTGGGGACAGTTCTCCCCCCGCTTGGCCTAGCTCACTCCCATTATCCTTTAGGACTCAGCAGAAACATGAGTTTCTCCAGGAAACCTTCCCGGATCCCCACCCCTTGCCCAAGTCAGGGCTGGCTGCTGCTTCTAGGGGCTCCAACAGCACCCTAGGCTTCCCTTCAAGTAGCACCTGTCGCATTCAGTCTCAGATGCCTATTCTCATCCCAGATCTCCATCCCTGTCTCTGTTGCACTTGCGGGGTGGGGACTGCCTTCCTGGTTCCGGGTTCTTTTAGGCTGCAGTACCTAGCACAAGGCCTGCCCTTAAGTTAGGCTCTTGGGAATGCTGTTGTGGGAATTTCCTCACATGCAGACCTATCGGGGCAGGCACTGCTGGAAGTCACAGGGAGCATTGGTCAGAAATGAAGTTCTACCAGCATGCTAGCTGTCTCTCCACCAGGGCCACACAAATGGGACCAACAGAACTATGACCCCAGCCCACACCTCTCTGTGGATTCGACCTGCACTCCCCAGCTTCACTCAGGACCTGCAGGAGGAGGGGGCTGGGGAGGAGAGAGAGGCTTGTGTATTAGGAGGTCTGCTGCCTCACCCTGATTCCTGCTCTTGTGTTCTGCCCCACAGTTCTCTTTCTGACCCAAAGGAGAGTGCAGAGCAGTGAAACCTTGAAGCTCAATGTTGCCAAAGGGCTCACACAGGCATTGCGGAAGGCTTTCCACCAGAATGACGTCTCTGCTTACGTAAGCCCCTTGCTTTTGTAACCAGACTCATCTGTTTACACCTTCCTCCTGGGTCCAGAGTATGTTGGAATTGTTTTCCTCCTCCCTGGGTACCATAACTGTACTGGTAGGAAGTGGCAAATTTCTTCATTTTGGCCAATGCATGGTGGCTGGAGAAAACGGTCAAGTATTGAAATGGAAAACTGAGGCTAATTGCCTGTGTCTAGATTTTTTTTTTTAAAGCTTGGTTATACTGTTTTAAATTGTCCTAGTATCCCATTATTTGGGGATAGTATTTTCTGTCGTTAGTGTAATTCTCCAGAAACCATCCATTGTTTTTTCTTTTATCTTCCTCACCATTGTAAATAGTCATTTATTCCTGGACACTTAAAAATGACCCTTGACTTGTAAATTGGGTCCAACTTTGCTTAAATTGCCAGCAGCCTACGGGGACATAAACAATTTTTTTTCTTCAAGCACTTTAATGCCAGGTGGTATTTAACAACTGCTAGCTGATTGTGATGGCACATCCAAGGGATGGAAACCTTGCTTTCCACGCTTTGGGTTTTGATTCCAAATTTTAAAGCAGTAAATGTAGGCAGTCGGTGGACAACCCTTTGCACCACTTAAAAGCATTGCTCAGGCCGCTTCCTCTGCTGCTTTGTTCTACAGCTGCATTGAATCTGGCCATCCCCCCACCACACCAAGAACTAGGAATGAGATTTATGGTAGTTCATTGGTGATTGTCAATCTCTTTTATATAATTCTGACTGAAGGAAGGAAGGAAGGAAAGAAGGAGTGAGAGAAAAGAAAGAGAGAGAAGGAAGTGCATTCTATCAGAGACACCTGTGGTTTCTGCACCAGAAACTTTTTTGAAAGTGAAAAGCATGAAAGTTGTCCTTGGTTGTCCTGTACAGTTTTCACTCAACTTTGGTCATGTGCAGACGACCATCCCAGTTTTTACCTTTTCTTCATGTCATCGCTGGCTGCTATGACAATTAGTATGTAATCATTTTTTTCAATGGGCTCGTTTTTAAAAACTCAAATACATTTCTTTTGAAAGGATGTTTGATCTCACTACCATAAATGGAAATTAGACTCATTTGCTACAAAGAAAAGGTGATCATAAAAACGAGAATGGTGGGATCAGATTGTTCGATTCAAGCTAGACCTTGTTGACAAAAATATGATTAGGGGGTTGGAGAAGCGTTAAAAGTAAGTAATCCCCAACCTGAGACTTGGTCCTTGAGGTTATTAGAAGGCCTAGAACAGGGGTTGCTTTCTCTGTGGTGTTGCTTAGTGCCATGTCCATGTTCCATCCAGAAGTATCTCTTGTTCTTTTTCTTTTTTTTAAAATTTTAATCACGATGCATTTTTTTACACACTTGTTATTAGCCAAAAGGCTGGGAAGCAATCGTGATACACTTTTTTATTGTTAAATTTATTGGGGTGACATTCATTAGTAAAAATCACATAGGTTCCTGGTGTGCAATTCTACAGCACATCATCTCTGTGTTGTGTTATGTGCTCACCACCCAGAGTCAGTTCTCTTCCCATCACCATGTATTGGACTCCCCCTGAGGGATCCCTTGTTCTACCTAAGCCGTCTTGAACACCACCTCAGGAAACAAAGTGTGGAGGAGCCAAGGGCGTACCTGGCCTGTTACAGAATCCGTCTTGGTTTATTTGGCAAATACACCTGACACTACTAATGGAGATGCAAGAATGGGGAGTGGGGGAGAGTGGGTGTTAAAACACCCTGACTTGTTAATATAAAGCACCAAGAAAGCAAAAACAAATAAGAACAAAATCTAAAGTCTCAAAAGCTTCCAGTTGGGTCAAAAAGATCATCCATGTCCCTTTGCAATCAGCTTTAAGCGAAACTCTCACGGCCCGCCCCTGCCTTGGTCTTGAACCAACTTACAAGTCAAGAATGGAGTCCAGTCTGAGCTATTATCCTCTCTGCTTCCAGAGAGAGGAATTCACCTCATTTATACCTTGACCCTGTCCTGAAGGTGCCCCCACTTAATCTATTATTTCTGCCTTTTAATTTTCATGATTGATGAGAAATATAATAGTTATTTCCCCAACATTCCATTCCCTGGAAATCTTTTTTGCCTGCCATTTGGGGTGATAATTGGTGCTTATACTCATAAGATTATACTGAGGCTCTTAAGGAATCAAAAACACACAGATTTAATTCTATGCCACGTAGGTTCAATATAAATTGTATTTTGTTGTATTATGATCTGTTGAGACTTGCCTTCTACGTATGCTTTATAGGGTTGTTAGAATATTTGTTGGATGAGAGCATCCCAGTTCCCCAGCCACGCTAAATAGCAGCTGTGGTCCTAGGAAACACCAAGAAGAATTTAAAGTGCTGTGGAAATAAATACAGACTTCTGAGGGTCCATTTGTTTTGTAGGTGGATGTTTTGGAACATTCTCACAATGTCACAGTTGGTTATTATGCTACCAAAGGGAGGCTGGTGTACCTGCCTGCCGTAGTGATGGAAACTCTGGGTGTTTACGGGATCAGCAACGTCACTGCAGACCTGAAGCAGCACACCCCAAACCTGCAGTCGGTGGTGGTACTTGCCTCCCCGTGGGATCCCCAGCCTGCAGGCTACTTCCAGCTGAAAACAGGCAAGTCACTCAGAGGGAAAGGCTTCTTACCTGTCCTGGGATTTGGGGCATTACCAACAAGACACCCGTTTAAAAAACTCCACGGCTAATGGCTCTGTCGTCTCCTCAAGTCCCCGTGTGCCTTCCTCACAGGGCCCTGCTAATGCAGTGTCCCAGGGACCTGCACATCAGCCTAAACTTTCCCTGGATTTATCAGAAATACTTCTTCATGGGAGCCTTTCTCCCTAATGTATATAAGTAGTACTTATGGGTACTAAATACTATATTTAAATTTTTTTCCTGTATTACCAATGGATACTGATAAGAATGAATATCCATAAAAATCTATGCGTTGGAGCGACGAGTTCCAGATGCCACTGAGTCAGAGTCTCTGAACTTAGGTCTCGGAATCTTTCTTTCAGGTCTTTGCTGATTCTCAGCTTGTGGTTTATAAACCCCAGGAGTGGGGACACCATTGAAATTGAGACTCAATCAACTTAGTAATGCAGGTCAACTGATTACTTTTTCCCTCCAAAGAAACAGAAGGCATGCTTTCTCGGAGGTTATTTTTTGTCAGTCCTGGAGCAGGTATCTACATATTTCAATCTAATGAAATAACAAAATCCTTTGCATTGGAGGGAATCTCAGGTCCAATCACACTTTTAATTCTTCTAGGTTATAAATCATTTTAAGAACCACTTTCGAAACAACCACCAAACCATGTCATCCTTCCTTGCCTAATTTCTCTGGTGTAAAGTCGTGCTGCTTTATGTTACGAGTGTTGTTAAGCCCAGGGACGGACACAGCAGTGGTGAGTGCTGGTTTGTCACTGTCGTTCTAGTGCTTCAGTTTGTGAGCCAGTCCGACAACATACAGTCCTGCAAGTTTGCTCAGACAATGGAGCAGAGGCTGCAGAGGGCCTTCCAGGACGCGGAGAGGAAGGTTCTGAGTACTGGAAGCAACCTGACGATTCAGGTGAGGACTGGGGCGCTTGCGACATAGTTGCCAGAGACCAACCATAATGCAGTTGCTGGCAGGAACCTGGTCCCTCATGTCACAGCTGCCTGGGGTAACTGTAACTTTGTCCTTTGGGCATGGGGTGTAGACAGGAGAAGGTGCCCCTCTGGGGCCACTGAGTCGAGTCAGTCCCAGCATTGGTGAGGGTGTCTGGGGTATGGACGCTGTGTTGCTCTCTACCAGATATAGTTTGAGATTTTACATTTATTTTCCGATATAAAGCTTGCTTGGGCCTTTCCAAAACATTTATTATTTTTAAAATAATAAACTAAAATGTACTATATAAGATATGTCGAATGTATCATATAAAAGGAATCATTTCTAAAGAACTAACTCACTAAGAGTTGCCTATTCTGTGGTTTTCATGGAGTTATTTTCCGGACATCCACATGAGCAATCAGTCACCTTACGTCCTTACTCTGCACACACACACTCACTCACTCACTCTTCATATTTAGGGCTTACTATGTGCCAGGCCCGTGCTAAGTGTTTTACAAATGTTTTGCTTCATAATACTTGAGGCATCCTTCTGAGGTATTATCACCACCATTTCACAGAAGAGGTAACTGAGAGAGAAGTAAGAAACTTCCAGAAGGTCACATGGTTGGTAAAGAATGGAGCAAGGACTTGAGCCAAAGGCAACACTCTTATCTGTCATGCTGTGTTATAATAGTATCAATATAATGTAGAAATGGGATACTTGATAACATTTTTGGCAAACACATAAATTATTTCCAGGAAAATTCCACTCCTGGTATACTGTATTTCAACTTCGTGGATTTACAGTAGACAGGCCATCAAAAGCCTTTCTCAGATCCATAGTTTTGCAATTGTATAGATACCATTCCACTAAAGACAGATGCTTCTGAATGATATTTATCCAGCTCCCAAATTTCTTTAATTAACTATACTATCCCATGTCTCAGTTTTTACTGAACTAAAAGCCAATGCAATGAAACCCAGCAGTTTTGAAATTGACATTTAGCATAAGTGAATTATCAGCAAAGCCAATATGATGTAGAAAGCATACAATTTAATTTGAATGAGCAGGCTTCCTTTTCTGGATTCATCCAAAGTGTATGAAGTATCTCACTATGATTTGGTTTATAGTAGACTAAAATCTAAAAACTTAAGATTTATGTAAGAACTATGACTCAGCTCTTTTGTGGGAGACCTTTTTCTTTCTGACTGGATTTGTGATCCTCACAGGTGCACAAGTCTAGTCAGAGCTTGGCAGCTGAACATACTCTAATGGTATTCAGGAAGCAGAGACTTACTGAGCACCTGCTATTTATCAGCACTGGGAGGGACTCCATGATAAAAATCTGCCCTCGGCCTTAAGAAGCCCCTCTTGCTTGTTGTATAGTAGTTGTGGGCCAGACACGGAATTTTATAAAGCAAGTAGCACACCTTTCTTGGAAATGATTACAACAGCCAATTTGAAAATTGTATCCGAATAGATTTTAGATGCTCTTGAACATATCAAGAGCTCTTGAAATGAATGGCTAATTGGGTAAATTGTTTTATTAACCCCATTTCTTTTTTTGCCTTGGCTGACAGGAAGTCCAGAGACAAAGTTGTTGTCTTGACGTAGTAACTTTCTAAGCCCCTGTTGTCATGCATAAATTGCTGTATGCTAACCATCCCCCTTGGGGCTTGTCTTTAATCTGTTTTTCCAGGAGCTGTTTTTGTAATTAATAACTTTCCATTTTATTGTATTAAATATAATTTGTGGAGCACCTTGGATCCTCTGTGGAATAAGACCCCATAAATCTTTAATATGTTCAGAGAGTCATTGAAAAAGTGAGTTACTAATTTTTACTTGTATAGCATTGATAGTAGAGGGTAGCTTTCAGGAAACGCAATTAGGACTTTTTGGTTGTGAGTGGCAGAATCCAAGCTCACAAGGCTTAAGCAGAAGGAGGAGGTGATTGGCTTGTGTAACTGAAAGGTTCAGCACTTATTTACTTCAAGCACAGTTGGATCCAGGTGGTCCTTTTTTCACCTCTTGGCTTGCCTTGCTCTGGCCTGGCACCGTGTCCTCATGCCTCTTGGGACCTCCAGGCTCGCCTCTCCTTATTGCTCACAGTCTCGTGGAACCAAGTGCCTTTTTGTGTCATTCCAGTAAAAATCGTGGAATGAGCTCTCAGTAGACCCGGTTGGGTCCTGTGCCCATTTCTGAACCGGAAATTTGGCCGAGAACATGAAGCATCCCAATCCACTAGGCCTAGCTCAGAGGCCCACTCCTGGAACTTGGGTGGAGTAGCCCCACCCAAAGCACCTGAACTGATAGGACAGAAGAGGTGTTTCACTGAAGAAAAGTATAGTAGGGTCATAGAAGAAGGGAGAATGGGTGCTGCATAGGCAGAACAACAGCTTTCTGTCCCGTCAGCCTGGTAGGTCTTAGCTCAATGAGTGGTAATGAGAGTGAATAGGAAGTAGGAGATGAGGTCAGAGGCCTCAGGAATCTAAGAGTAAAGAAGTGATGTGGGAGTGTCCCCTGCAGTGGCTGCTTCTACTGGGGGGCAGGGAATGACTTTCAGGGAACAGTGATATGACCTTGGTCTCAGGACCTCTTCTTATTTAGGAAGCTAGTGTTAAGCAGCCACCAACAATGGTCTCGCTTTTCTTAGCAAAGACAAGTGACTGTGTTAAAGAATGCACAAATAAATGGAAAGACGTTCTGTGCTCAAGAATTGGAAGACTCAATATTGTTAATATGTCAGTACTTCCGAAAGCTGTATCAATTCCATCCTCATCAAAATCCCAGTGACATTTTTTTTTGTGGAAATAGAAAACCTCATCCTAAAATGTGTTTGGAATCTCAAGGGACCCTAATTAGTCAAAACAGTCTGAAAAAGAAGAATGAAGGTGGAGGTCTCACACTTTCTGATTTCAAAACTTATTACAAAGCTTTGATCATCAAAACGGTGTAGTCCTGGCATAAAGACAGACATAGAGACCAATGGAAGAGAATAAGGAGCTCAAAAATAAACCCTTGCATATACAGTCAAATAATTTTGACAGGGGTGCCAAGACTACTGGAGAAAGGACAGTCTTTTCAGCTAATAGTATTGAGAAAACTGGATGTCCATAAGCAAAAAGATGAAGTTGGACCCTTACCCTAACACCATATACAAAAATTAACTCAAAATGAATCAAAGACCTAAATATAAGAGCTAGAACTATTGGAATCCTAGAAGAAAACAGATGAGGAAAGCTTCATGACATTGAATTTGGTAATGATTTTTTGGATATGACACCAAAAAGCACAGGCAACAAAAGAGAAAAATAGATAAATTGGACTTCATTAAAATTTAAAACTTTTGTGTATCAAAGGACACAATCAAAAGACAACCCATGGAATGGGGGGAAATATTTGCAAATCATGTAGTCTCTGGTAGAGGTTAATATCTAGAATGCATAAAGAACTTGTACAACTCAAAACAAACAAACAAACAAAAAAAAAAACCCAAGCAACCCAATTAAGAAATGGTCAAAGGACTTGAATAGACATTTCCCCAAAGAAGATACACAAATGACCAATAAGCACATAAAAAATGCTCTACATGACTAATCATTTAGAAAGTAAATTAAAGCCACAAGATACCGCCTCACACCTATTGGGATGGCTATTACTTAAAAAATAGAAAGTAAGTGTTGGTTAGGATGTGGAGAAGTTGGAACCCTTGTGTACTTCTGGTGGGCATGTCAAATAGTGAAACTGTTGTGGAAAACAGTATGAGACTTCCCCCCAAAATTAAACAGTTACCATATGATCCGGCCATTTTTGTGATCCTGCAATTTTATTTCTGCATATATACCCAACAGAATTAAAAGCAGGGACTTGAACAGATATTTGTACACCCATGTTTATAGTAATATTAGTCACAACAGCCAAAAGGTGGAAGCACCCCAAGTGTTGACCAGAGACGAATGGATAAATAAATGTAGTATATAATGAGGGCTGTCCAGAAAAAACTCCAGCCACGAATGCCCGTTTTTCACATTACATGGCTGGATACTTTCCAGACAGCCCCTGTACGTACAATGGAATGTTGTTCATCCTTTAAAAGGAGGAACATTCTGACATAGGCTCAACACAGATGAACTTTGAGGACATTGTGCTAAATGAAATAAGCCAGTCACAAAGGGACAAATACCTGCATGATTTTACTTGCAAGAGATATTTAGTTTTGTCAAATTAATAGAGACAGAAAGTAGAATGCTGGCTGCTAGGGGCTGGGGAGAAGAAGAAATGGGAAGTTATTGTTTAATAGATACAAGATAGGTACACTGCAAGCTCTTTGGGACCCAGTGAAATTTAGTTTTGTTGAAAAGCAAAACATAGAATGTTTGCAATAGAGACATAAGTTGCAAAGTTATTTTAGTTATTATTTTTTTAGGTGACAGTGCAGTGAGGTTTTTTGAATTGTTCAGGAAGTGGTGCCCGTCTTTGTGGTAATTGGGAAAGAGGCAGGACTACCCAGAGCTAAAAGCCATGTTCCAGAAAGACTTGCAGAGAGGAGAGAGCAAGAAAGAATTGGCGAGAAACGTGTGCCATTCATCATGAGGCGATAAGCTCTGTGATAGAGAATTTAAAAGGAACTTCCACTTATGGAAAAAAGTTAGAAATAATGTGAAAAAACTGTTCTTGACCGTCTTCCTCCAAGTAAGGTTTAAAAGAAAGTTGTGAGAATATTTATGTCTGAGCACACAGACGTCTGTGAAAGACATGATGTCATCAGTGAGTTTGCAGCAGGAAGAGAGGGCATACTCAAATGAAGGCAATTTGAGGAACGTCCAAGGAAAGGGACCCTTTGCAGAAGTGTGAGCAGGCTCTAGGGAAACCCCAGGGACAGTGCAGTACCCTAGGCTGCAACAGTGGGGGGCTGAGGGGGCGAGGGGAGGGAGTAGTGACCCGAAGCCAGAGGCCAGAGCTGCCCAACAGGAGCTGTGCCCCCCACAGGGAGGGAGTCCCCAACACCCATACTCGACCTCACTCCCCTCCCTCTTTCTACACCCCTTGTTCTCCCTTGAGCTGAAGCCAGAGGGCGAAGGAGGGCTTGGAGGGCGTCTGCAAGGGCCTGCCTCAGGGTGCTAAGCACAATAAAGGGGTGCAAATGAATCTGGAGGAGCACGAGGCAGCAAAGACTGTCTCACTAAGTGGAATGACTTCCTACTGCATCTGTTCTTCAGGTCTCTTCTGTGGGGTGCTTTTGTCCATTTTCTAGTAACTAAAAACCTTAGACAAAATGCAAGAAGAAAACCACACCATCTCCTAGGAATAGGTATATATTCTATAGTGAATTCATAGGCCGCCAGGAAATGTCATTGCGCTCTAAAGGAGCCGTTTACTTGATGTTTCCGAATTGCTTTTTGTAACCGGGGTCCGTCACTCTGTCCGTTACCGGGCTGGTGCTTGGTTGACTGTGTACGTTCCCTGTCCTTTCATCTTTAAAATTCCCCAGAGGTTTGACTCCGGCTTTCCCTGTCTGAGCAGTAGAGCCCCTCCTTAAATCCGACATTCCTGTGCTCTAGTTTGTATGTTCTGAACCGTAAAAGTCAGCTGAGACCGTTTCGCCCCTGGACAAGATCCACATGCCCCAGTGGTTAAAACCTGAAGGCGGTTGCCCGAGTTTGAATCCTGGCTCTGTCCCTTACGAGCTGTGTGACCTTGACCATTCTGGGCCTCAGTTTCCTCCTCTGTGAAAGGGAGTCATCCCTAGATATGCCTCGTAGGGTTGTGGTGAGGATTCAGTGAGGTCACATGCCTTCAGCAGGAAGCCTGGCACGTAGCGAACAATCAGTAAGTGACGACTCTTGTTATTCTCTGCCTCTTCCTGGCTCCTTCCCACCTCCCTTCCATTCCTACCCTCCACTTCGGTTTAAACTTCTCCTCCCATGGCCTCCGTGAACCAGACCCTCATCTTAAATGGGCATGTCTCCCTCC
The DNA here is from genome assembly GCA_004026885.1 of Lyroderma lyra. NCBI lineage: Eukaryota > Metazoa > Chordata > Mammalia > Chiroptera > Megadermatidae > Lyroderma > Lyroderma lyra. The sequence continues at coordinate 102,214 of PVJL010001818.1, forward strand.
CCTCTCCTCCTGTGTCCATTCAGATCGTGAGCACATCCAACGCATCCCAGACTGTCACCTTGGTGTATGTGGTGCGCAATCGGAGCTCCTTCCTCAATGGCACGGTGGCCAGCAGCCTCCTCCGCCAGCTCTCGGCCGAGCTGGTGGGGTTCTACCTCACCTACCCGCCACTCAGCATTGCTGAACGTGAGTATGTGCACAATGTGCAGGGGCGCTGCCGTGTCCCCGGGGCCTTCCCCATTTTGCAAACCTTCACTGTGCCAGGCCACGTAATAACTCTTTGATCGTCAAAGCAGCTGACACATGTGATAAACGGGGATGGAATTGATGACAGGTTTATTACACGTGGAGAAAAAGCACAAAGCACTGGCTGAGGGCCTTTACCCTTCCCGTATCTCTCATTCATCCTCACAACAGCCCTAGAAAGGGAGAATTATGTAATGGTGCAAAACTAGCACCGTTTGCAGATGAGAAAACTGAAGCTCGTTGCGTTTGATAAAAAGCCCACTCTCCTGTAGCTAGTGGGACACGGGGTCTGGGGTTTGAACCCAAGCAATCTGCCTCGGAGCTGATGGTACTGCATGGGAGGGCGTCTGTCCCCGTGGCCTTCTGGGTGGCAGCGACTCCACCCAAGTCTGCCATCACCGCGTGTTCTGGGGCCTCAGCCTGGACCTATAGTATGATGTAGCTCGTTCGCAGCCAGCAAACTTCACTTGATGAATTTCCCCACAGTGTGGTGTCACCTTCCTCTAATGCTTCAGTTACATCATCTTCGTTACCATCCAGCAGGCATGGGCTTCGGAGACGATGCCACCTGCCTTTTGTACCCACTTACTTGATAGCCCAGGAAACTTAAGATGTGTGCTCTTACATGCAGTTGTTGGTACTTATCTCAAAGGCCACTGGGCAAGACTTTTTTTCCAAGCTCATAGCAGCAAAATTATTTCTGTTTCCTTCTATGGTTTCTTTTGATACCTTAAATAAATGAGACGATGTGTGTAGATGTACTTAGCATATAGTAATCATTCAGAATTTTTTTTGAATGTTTGTTTAATAGCAAGCTTTGGTAAATTTCCACGTAGTAAGGAAAGACAACTGGGTTTTACGGAAAAGATAGTGTCGTAAAAGATGTCACGTGGCAGCATGTGAGGGATTATTTTCTGTCATCTTGATATGTTGATATAACACAGCTAAGTTTTATGGAGCACTTACTATGTGCCCGACACTGTGCTAAGTAAGCCCTTTGCTTGTTTTAACTTTCATGACCACTACCCCTTTTAAAAATTCGAACCATTAGTTACAAGCATTTGGCTGCCAGACTTAGTCCTTGACATTGAAAAAATCCAGTCAAGAGATAATCATTCCTAAAAATGGTAGTGATGGTTGGATAATTTTTAAAGAGGAAGCTATAGTTAAGACAGGTTCTTGATGTGGGTATTGATAATAGAGATGTTTCACTTAGGACAGTTTTCATGGAAAAACTGAAGAGCAGAAACCCACAAACCCTAGAAAACTCTTCATCTAAATGTGAGCTTCTTACTGACTACTTTCATTTTCTGAACAGCAAGGTGTTTCAGGCTTGAATAGAGTTCCCAAGGATGAGAAGGCAGGATTTAGCTGCTTCCTGTGTTGTCACCTGTGCCCATTTCTCTTAACCGTATTTATATATAAAACCTGTGAAAGTTATTTGGTGTGTTTCTTATTTGTTTTAGCACTGGAATATCCCAACCTAGACATATCAGAAACAACCAGAGACTATTGGGTAATCACAGGTAATTCCCTTATTTTATTTCCCCTTTCACCCTATCAGATTGGTTTTTAAAAAAAAAACAAAGAAACTGCATGTGGGAAAAAAAAACGTAAAAAAAATTAAAACTGCCTGTTATTCAGTGGTAGGATTGACATCCTTTTTTGGTTCTGTCAGTCAAAGAGTTGCTTTCATCGGATCAGGAGTGGGTGGAGTAAACTGAAACAAGAAAAGACATCACACTGAAGAGGAGTATCTGAGAACCAGGTCCACATAGCAGGCTGTTAAGTCCCACCCAGTGGCCTCCTCTTTGCAAAAAGTGGACCGATCAGCAGGTGCAGCATTCACGTGTGGACATCGGGCTGTGTCCACGTGAATGGTTGTCAGTCTGTTTGAAGGGAGCAGGCCTTTCAGCACTGCCCTGCACAGCCCCAGTGACAGTCAGCGGAATGCAGGGCACACACTTGCTCCTCTCTCCGGGCACCAGGCCCACAGCCTGGTGCAGCCCAGGCACGTCCTGACAGTGAGGGCGGGTGCAAGTAGAAGGGTGTTTGGGTGGCATTTTCCTTTTCTTATTTTTTTTCCTTGACATTTCCCAGCTGAGCTTTATGAAACAGCAAAAAAAAGTTTTTGCTTGTGTTTTTCAAAAGCCAGACAGTAGCTCCAAGAAGCAAGTATTGGAAGCAAAGAGAGAAGGCAGATGTTTATAGGAAGAGAAGTGACCAGCCCTACCATAAAAGGAAGGGACAGAAGAGGGGGAGGGGATTAGTCGGCTAGGGCTGCCATAAGAAAGGACCACAGACTGGGGGCAGGGCATCACCAACAGGAACTTATTTTCTCACAATTCTAGAGGCTGGAAGTCTGACATCAGGGTATTAGCAGGGTCAATTTCTTCTGAGGTCTCTGTCCTTGACATGCAGGTGGCCATCTTTCTTCTTTGTCTTCATATGGTCTTCCCTTTGTGTGTGTCTGTGTCTTAATTTCCTCTTCTTAGGACACCAGTCATATTGGAGCAGGGCCCACCCCTACGATCTCATTTTACCTTAATTGCCTTTTGAAAGTTTCTGTCTCCCATTGCGGTCACATTCTGAGATGTTGGGGTTAGGACTTCCACATCTGGATTTTGGGAGGATGCAGTTCAACCCATAACAAGGAGAGAGGAAGATCCAGGAAGTCATGGAAGGTGTGCCTGACACCTCCCCGCCTTCCCTCCCCACCTCCTCCATCATACACCATTTCTTTTTTTTTTTTTTTTTTTTGCTTTTTGGTATGTGGGTAGCTCCCTGACTAGGAATCGAACCCAGGCCGCAGCACTGACAGTGCCAGCGCCGAAGCCCCAAGCCACTACACCACCAGGGAACTCCCCCATACACCATTTCTTACAAGCAGTACACGGGCAGCTGCCTAAACACCAACAAAGGGGCCCACACCCCGGCTTGATGAGACCTGCTCAGGTTGTCTCCTGAACTACATAAAAATGGCCTTTCTTTCTCCTCTGCAGAGCCATGGATATGCAGAGATTATTTTACCTGCTAGGAGGACAAACCAAAGAAATTGTGTTTAAAAAGAAAAACAATTCACCCAAGTTTATGCCCAAGGGAGAGACCAAGCTAACCCAGCAGCACATGTTCAAAGCCAGCAAGTTATGTAACATTTACAAAATCTTTTTTTTGGAGAGGGTAGTTCCCTGGCTGGGAATCGAACTCAGGCTGCAGTGTTGAGAGTCCCGAAGCCTAGCCACTACAATACCAGGGAACCCCCTGCATTTACAAAATCTTGATTCCTCCACCAGGAATGCTGCTTTTTAACTTGCAGACCTCTCCCCACTTCTATTGACTTTAAGGTTTACATCAGCGGGTAATACACCCACTCTGATACACAGGCTGTCTTAGACGGCCTCCTGAGTCTTCTTTTTCCCGTGTACCTTGGTCTTGCCCTGCCTCTGTCGTAGTGACATAACCTTAACAAGAAACTCCACCCCTGATCTTGTTTTCAGGCATCTCCTGGGACTTGGTCTCTGCCCCCTCACTTACGTATTCCTCATTTGTTATTGCTTTTATGGCTGTTGGGGATCAGCGTAAACAGTGGCCTCCATCGTCACTATGTTGGATCTGCCAGTGTTTGGAGGAACTGAAGCCAGCCTCAGGAGGAACCCTCCTTCCTTCTCTATGACTCATGACCATTTCCTAATCCCATGGGCAGCCACCACCAATCCTTTACTGCTGTTTACGGACGGGGCAGGAGGTTGGGAACTGAAAGAGAAAGATAGCTTTGTTCATCCTGTTCACACGTACAATCCCTTAGTAACCACTCTGCCTTTTATGCCAGATGTTCATTACGGCAGCCCTGTATCTGCTCATTGCTAGCAGCCCAGAGAATTGGGGGCAACTCTTCTTTCTATAGTTCATATTGTAAAACCCTGACATGGTTTCATATGTTTTCCCACTCAACTTACATTAAATACATTTTTGTATGTGCTACACTTCTCCCCTCGCTGAGTGGAAGTCTCTCTTTGGTAGAAAATCATTGGCGGAGGGTGACTCCTGCAGTTACTCTCTACAGAGGACCTAGGGGTCACCCTGCTGTCCATGGGCCCTGCAGTCAGGCAGGATAGAGGTGTACAGACTTAACAGTGCTGCCACTCACAAAGGTGAGACCCCATCTTAGGTTTGAACTCTGTCTTTATTTCACCCACCAGAGTCAAAACATCCCAGACCTAGCAATGGCAGGATTGCTTCTGGTCTCAGCTCTGCTACGTACACCTCATGTGTCCCTGAGCAAGTCACTCTGGCCCTCTGGGTGTCACACTCTCACCTTTAGAATCAGAAGAAGATATGAGCTAAACATTCAGGTTCTTTGGGCTCTGAACATGTGCAATTCAACCATGAATAAAACAGTTTAGCTTGAATACAGGAACCTGAGCCAGGCCTGATTGTGGGAGCTTTAGAGCCTAGTGCGCTTGTAAATAAAGAAGGAATAAGAAACCAGTGATGTAACAGTCACTGAGTCTTCAGGACAACACTCCTTTGAACACAGCTGGGGACTTGTCCACCTCCTCTAAGTGGAGTCAGTGGTGGCTAAGGGTGGGCAGCCAAGGTTTGTGCTTTCCTACTGCTCTGTGCCTCTATGAGAGATGGGGGTGCACACCCCTTATTGCTCTCTTCCAGGCCGGTGGAGAGAGCCAGGAGACTGAGGCCTGGCCCCACTTCTCGAGGTGGAGGAGAGGAGCCCCAGTCCTGAAACACAGTTCTGTATTTCCCATGCTATTTCTTCCTCTGGTACGGATGTGTGTGGCAAAGGAGGGGACACATTTGAACCACAACTACAGCTAACCAATTATGGGCATCCTCTCAAGTGCCTTATAGCACTGTGCTGGAAGCATTCATTGTCTTTTTAAATAAAGTATCTGTTCTTCACAAGGACACAATCAGCAGCAGATCATGATCCCTGTGTTTTCCGATGAGGAACCAGGGCCCAGAGGAACTGAGTGACTTGCCTGGGAATGCTCCGTAAGAAGGAGCCATGACTCAAACCCAGGCCCCCAGTTCCGCCCCAGCTGCCTCCTAAGGACACGTTCCCTTTGCAAACAAAGCGGTGGGGCATGTGGGAACTGTCCAGGTGCTGATTCCATGCAGCTCCGTGGGAGGCTCCTATGGCCTTACACTTCCCTGGAGGGTCTTCCCCCCGCCTCCCCCCAGTTTTTAAAATTGTGGTAAAATACACATAACCTGCAACTTACAGTTTTCACCATTCTTAAGTGTACAACTCAGCAGCGTCAAATGCATTCACACTGTTGTACAACTGTCACCTCTATCTATTTCCAGGACTTCTTCACCTGGAGCTTTGACGATCCCTTTATTTGATGTCTGCTCTTGAATCATCACCGGGGTTTCCATAAAGCAATCCATGATGATGTCCCTTGTTGTTCTCTATCCCCTCTCACTCATGTCCGGTGGTCAGAAGAGGCCAACTTAGAGGCAATCCTTTAGCAGATGGTTGTATGCTTTTACTAGAGACGCATTTTTGAACCAGCAAGAACATGGGCTCTCCTGTTTGGGTGGGTTATGTCAGAGAGGATTCCAAGGGGCCTCTGGGGGACCTGCCACAGTGGAAACAGCACAGGAGCATTTTATCTTTGTTGGCAGGAATTCTGCTGACAAATGAGCTGGGAGTCCCTCACAAGGGCTCTAGAAAGAGAGCTGCTTTGTACCCTCCATGGGGATTATTTGGCATTTCTGGCTTCAAAGAAGTAATTTATGAGACTCAGCTGTGGGTTTTATTTCTCTCTTGATCAGTTTAAACATCATTCTCTGTATCTCATTGTCATCAGTTGCTTGTTCTGGTCCCATGTAGAATGTGATCATGACGACACATTCTTTATATCCAAGCTATTTCCATATCTCAGTAGATGGTTGGTATTACTGATCCTTGACTGGAGTGTGGTAGAACAAACTCTATTAAATGAAAAGCCTACATTCCCAGTTCATGTAAATTTGGGTTTCTTTAAAATGAGAATTGTTTTTAGCATTTTTGATTTCAAGGATGGCTATGTTTGAAGGTAGTGTTTGTGTGTTTAGGGTGATATGTACTTCCCAAGGGACTTGGAGGAAGGACTAGACTTTTGGGGTTGGCAGCAAAAAAGCAATCACCTCCATAGTGAGTGACCACAGCATTCCTAGCCCTAGTGTTCATTAATGTCCTCCTCCGTGCACTAACTATTGCCTGGAATTCCACCATCATCACGTTACCTACCGATTACAGATGAAGCAAACAGTGGAGGAGGGATGGAAGGAGAGAAGTTTCCTTTACCTTCCATGCACCAGCCACTGGACTGAGTGGCTTTATACACCTCATCTTGTTTTGACCTGAGAGCCCATTAGGAAAACATTTGCTGTGATGTAGACCATCTTAGTCCTTTCACACAGAGAATGACTTGGACTCAGAAGGAGAGGGGCCATTGGTTTACCTATAGTTTCACAGCTGGCAGGAGCCCACTCTTCCTATTACTCTGTCCTGCTTGCACATGGAAAGGTACCTGAGAAGCCTTAGGCAGCTTTAGGGTGACTCTCAAAAGGACCCCACAGCAGAGGGAGGGATGAGGACACTGAACAGGATGGTCTGCCCAGGTGTAAGAGACTGATTTGCAGGATGGAGCGCAGATTCCACAGAAAAGCTGTTGAAAAGGAAAAATAAGCTAAGATTAGCTCTGAGTCAGGACTTCTGAATGGGAACCAGCAATAAATCCAATTAGCCATACCTATAACTGGCCTCTATTCCCATATGGACTCTTCAATACAGCGGCATTGGACATGTCACAGCTCATGGAGGAGAGAGCCCAGGCCCTGGAGTTATACAGGCTTGGGTTTGAATCCTGACTTGGCTGGTTACTAGCTGTGACCTTGGACAAGTCACTTAATCTTTCTACCATCTAGAACACATGGATAGTGGTTTGTAACTCCTGGGGCTGATGTGAGGATAAAGCAAGATCAGGATAGCCAAGTCCTAACATGAGGTAGGGCCCACAGTGCTGCATGACTGGTGCAGGGCCAATGGTGGTCGTGGGTTCTGTCCTCTGAGCAGCCCTTCTGCCTTCTGCATCTGCAGTGCTGCAGGGCGTGGACAATTCTCTGGTGGGCCTGCACAACCAGAGCTTCGCCCGGATCATGGAGCAGCGCCTGGCCCAGCTGTTCATGATGTCCCAGCAGCAAAGCCGGCGGTTTAAACGGGCCACCACCCTGGGAAGCTACACCGTGCAGGTGGGTGTGTGCGAAGCCGCTGGCATCTTCTAATAAATGTGGGGGCATGTGCTGGCTGAGACTAAGGAATCATGCAGAGGAGCATGTAGACCACAAGCTGACCAAGCCATTTCATCAACACTGCTCTTAGCATTTGGGGTTCATAACATCAAAATCAGGAAGGAGGGTGAAAGCTACTCTCCTGACAGTCTCCCTACTAGAGTATAAAGAAAGGAGGCCTCAGAACAAATTCCACACACATGCACATATTTATTCAACCAAAAGTGATATGTAAGTAGGCACACACTACTCAGCAACCTGTTCTGTAGGCTGAATGACATCCCAGTTTTCTTGCTTCCAGGTCCTCTCACCACCACTGCTGTGAACGGCAGAAGCACCAATCCGTATTCAAGGTGTAAGATTCTGTTTTCCTTATGTGGTTGGTTTTTGCAAACTGAGCCCTCTAACTTTATGGTGGACACATGACCACACAGGGATGTAGGCTGGGGAACTGTAGCAGGCATCACTGGTGCTCTGCCCGAATCCCCTTACCATTCTTATCAATACTAATGGACGTCCAGCAGCCACCTCTGAATCTTTATTGAAGGGCGGACCTTGAGATACCAGAACCCACTTTGCCCACCCCATGGCTGGCCAGGGGTGCCTGGGAATTGACCAGTGGTGGGGGTATAAATACCCCAGCTCCCTTATCTCATGCCTCCAAAATAAACTATAAGCACTCAACTCTACTGAGTCTACTTCTAGGGAACCTAACAGAAGACAGTGCCATCCTCAAGGTGAGGGCTCTAAGCCTCTAGATTCTCTATCTAGTTCAGGCAAGAATGAGAGTGCTTCTAGAATATTCTAGCCAATCCATATATCTTGAATACCACTAATTTCACCAAATGAAATTTCAGCATTTCTAATGTTTGTTATGCTTGCTAACAAAGCTCAGATGAGTATGGTAACAAATTACAGGCGTTCTCCTGTTAGGTGCCTCTAGTGTGGGCTTCCTAATTGGAATCTAACCCACTACCCCTGGGGTGTGAACTCCTGACTGGTAATTGACCACATCAAGGGTGTAACTTAACACAAACACACGTGCATAGTATCACACTATGTAAGAGAAAGTGTTTTAAAGGAAACTACAAACACTACCATAATCTGTCCGCAGATCATGACCCCAGGTAGTCTTGAAAGTACAAGCAACATCTTCCCGAACACACTTTCATGACTGAGTCAGCATCGTGCCCCTGAAGGGAGACCCCAGATCTCCAACTCACAGTGGGTGAATTCGGTCTCTTGTCCTAGTGGCTGTTGCGTTGGTTCTAAATGTCTTTGTGGGCTGCGATAGCCTCATTCTGAGCTAAAGTGATGGTCAATTTCATGTGCCAGGTTTATGATTTCCCCTCTGTGGGTTCCATGTGAGCCCTATAGATCACACTTCTCCAAACAACAGAAGAGAAGTCACTCAGATGACAGTGAAATGGGATTTGCCTGGGCTGAAGCAGAGGGAGAGGAATGCCCTACAATTCTGGCATCATTAGTCAAGCTAAAAATCAAACAACATTCGGTCCCAGAACGATGTTCTTTCTTTTCTTCCGAGCACTCAGTGTACTTGGACCCTAGAGTTGCCAGGAAAGTCTGATTGGAGCAAGTAGGGGTTAATTTCTGCAAATTCCTAATTTACAGAGTCTGTAGATCACCTTTAACATTACCCTTGGAGAAATCTTGGTAAGAAGGATTTGCTAATAAACTGAAATGGAAGTTACTCGATATTTGAAAGCCCATTTGCCTTCTACCTGGGAGTACTAACACCCTCCCCACCTCCTCTCCCATGAGGGACAGGAGAAACGCGCCCAGGTTTTCCGAGTCAAATTCGCTCCACATAGCTTATATCCTCTTTCCACACAGAAGCCTTTCTTTGGGGATCAGATCATTTTAAAAGATGAGACAGCTTCATGAATATGGAGATTTAGAGATCTAGAATTCAGAGCTGTTTCTCTAGCAGATGTATTTGAAAAATGGAGTCCGAAGCAGAAATACAGATGACAAAAAAAATTTTTTTTAATGTTTAACTCCATTTGTCATTAAAGTAATGCACGTTTCAGCCACTGTCACCTACCGCCCATCAGTAAAATGGTACTCCCCAGTGCTGCTGGACGAAGAGGGCACTTTGAGACATAGTAAATGGGCATGGCCTTTCTGGAGGGCAAACAAACGCCTTAGACAAGAACCTTTCAGATGGTCACAAACTTACTCCCAAAGTTCATTTCAAAGAAATTGAAGTGAGCACAAAGGTGCAAGAGGAGAGCAGTTTCTCAGACAGTATCCAGAAGACAGTTCTGTAGGGTACTCTGAGGCAAAGCAGCTCTGGGCAAATCAGCTCGGGGAGGGCTGCATCCTGTAGCCCCTTCCTGGCGATTCCCAAAGTCTAGTGGCATTCCAAAGACTCTAAAAGATGTGCAATGAAACAATCTCCTTGATTTTGTACAACATATTATATGGCTTCTAAATTTAAATGCCAAGGAGACCCCTGTTTTTAGTAATATCTACATTTCCCCAACATTTTATTATGAATAGTTTCAAATTCACAGAAAAGTTGAAAAAAATAATGTAGTAAACACCCATGTACTCACGTCTAGATTCTGCAGTTAATAGAGTGTACTATATTATTGTTTTATATGTGATAACATTATCCTTTCCATGCCATAGATCGGTTTGGACTGTTCTAGAACTTTATATAAATAGAATCCTACTTTCTCTTTTGTATAAAGCTTTTTTTGACCCAGCGTAGTGTTTCTGAGAGTCATCCATGTTGTTGTGTTATTCAGCAGTTTATTCCTTTTTACTGCTGAATAATATTCCCTTGTATGACTATACTACAGTTTATCCATTCTTTGGATGAGGGACACTTGGGTTTTTTTTCCAGTTTTTAACAATTACAAACAAAGCTCCTATGAACATCCTTCTACAAGTCTTTCTACAGCCACATGCTTATTTCTCGTGGGTACGTAGGAGTAGAATTACTGGTTCATAGGGTGAGTATTATGTTAGTTTTGTAAGAAACTGGCAGATCCTTCTCCAAAGTGTACCATTTTCACTCCCACCAATCACATGTGGAGTAACTGGATCACTTGTTTTGTATATTTAAGCCCT
>PVJL010001818.1:112954-232480 GCA_004026885.1 Lyroderma lyra
TTTTTTTTTTTTTTTTTTTTTTTTTTTTTTTTTTTTTTTTTTTTTTTTTTTTTTTTTTTTTTTTTTTTTTTTTTTTTTTTTTTTTTTTTTTTTTTTTTTTTTTTTTTTTTTTTTTTTTTTTTTTTTTTTTTTTTTTTTTTTTTTTTTTTTTTTTTTTTTTTTTTTTTTTTTTTTTTTTTTTTTTTTTTTTTTTTGCTATCATGAACAATGCTACTATACACATTTTTGTAATACCTTTTAATATCCTATGAAACTCATAATCTGTAATATACACTTTAGAAAACATTATACTGTACTATAATGTTTATCATTGTTAATTTTAATAGTAAAAAGTTGATAATATGAATGTTCAAAAAATGAATGATTAGTTAAGTGTATGAGGCATGATATAATAAAATATTATGTAGTTATTAACATTTGTTTTATGTATTTATAATGATTATCAATTGTTAGTTATAATACTGACAAATTAGTAATAATTAAGTGCCTAACAATAAAGGATGTGCTAATAAGCTTGTAAGGTGTGATTTGGAATGATGTGTAGAAATTAACACTTAAGCTTTTGTTAGATTTAAGGCCATTCAAGGATGCAAGTAAAAATGGCAGTATATGCTACTATATATGAAGTATCATAAGTAATTTTGTAAAATAATAAATAAAAGGTTCATGTGAAAAGAAAACCAGAATAAAAGTAAAAATTCCAAGATGATAATAGTCATTAGCTTGTGGTGGAGGGATTAGAGTGTTTTTATTATGGCTGATATCCAAAATATGTAAAGAGCTCATGCAACTCAACAACAGATTGTGTTTTTTTTTGTTTCATTCCTTGATGCTTTTCTGTATTTTCACATTTTCTGTAGTGACTATGCATAACTTGTTCAATGAGAAAAATGAACAATGATTATTTTAGAAAAAAAACTTTGAGTCTCCTGGTACTGCTTTTATCAGAATCTTTTGAATTACGGATTTACAAGTTCATCTTTTTCCTGCTCTGGCAATTACATGAATTTGAAATGAGAGTTCTTGTTTGGGAATAACCTAACATGCCCTGAATTAATGTGGAGGCCTATTTTCAAATGAGGCCAGAGCTCTCTGGAGGCTGGAAGTCACCACCATTGCAGCATTTTCTTTGCTGGTCTCAAACTGTGCTTTCCAGATGTTCATGTTTTCAGAACATTTTCCTCCTCCCTGTCTCTCCCTCCAGTGATAGCGGGGCTTCCTGAGGTTTTGGTGATATGGAGGTACATTAAGGTGGCTGTCTAAATAGACCCTGTGGGTCTGCTTGGTCACAGAAGGCTTCAGCAGTCAGGAGAGAGCCACTGATCACACGGGTGATGGATTGCGGGGTCTATGCAAGATGCCCTACAAACATGGCCTCTTTTTTTCTGAAAGATGGTGAAGATGCAGCGGGTGCCCGGCCCCAAGGACCCGGCGGAGCTGACTTACTACACCCTCTACAACGGGAAGCCTTTGCTGGGGACTGCAGCTGCCAAGATCCTGAGCACCATCGACTCCCAAAGGATGGCCTTGACTCTGCATCACGTTGTCCTTCTGCAAGCTGACCGTAAGGGGAGAGTCTTTCCTCTCGTTATTTTTAACACCATTAAATGTTTCCTGCAAATCAAAGTGATTCCACAAACTCCTGTTAATGGACCGAGAGCTGAACATATTTCTGTTAGAGAAGGTTCTTAAATCAATTAGCTGTTTCCTGTGCTGTTTGAAGCAGGCTTTGGGCGAGGGATGTTTTGGGTATTAGAATGATGGTAATGATGTCTTTGCCCCAAATCCTTCCCACTCCTCTGCCCCAGTGCAGTCTAGTGAATAGCTGGCAAAGTCACCATAGCTGAGATCATGTTTGTCTGCTGGGGACTTAGAGATAACTTGATTCATTAAGCATTTATAAAGTCCTACATGAACTGTGCTTGATGTTGGAGGACATAACAGAAGTGGGCAAGACCCAGTCCTTCCCTTTAAAGGGCAGGGGGGCGGGTTAATGCAGATACAGAGGAAAGGACTCGGGATAGTGCTGCAAGGGGGCTCTGTGATGCAGGGGGTTGACAGAGGGAGTTCAGTCTGAAGGGGCACCCACAGGAGTGAACAGAGAAAGGATATTAAAGGTAATAGCTGCTTCTTTGAATGCTCTCCCCCAGCGCAGCTACTATACTCACTGCTTTACACAGATTTTTCTCACTTTCTCCTCTTACTAGGGCAACTTTATGCAGCTCCAAGTCACAGATGAGGAAGCCGAGACTCAGGAAAGTTAACTAACTTGCTCAGTATCTCAGAACTAGTAGGTAGGGCACCAGGATGTGAAATTGGATCTGTCTGACTTCCAACGTGTACTCTTTAATTGTACTACATGCTAAGATTTCAGCAGATGGACAGGAAGGGTGTATATTCCAAAAAGAGGGAGGAGCATGAGAACAAGAATGGAAATGAAAAGTACCAGATGTGCCTGAAAAGCAAGGAGTTCCACCTGCCCAGAGTCCGCAGAGGAGTTGATGGGATTAGAGAGGTGCATGGCTTGGGAGCATCACCTTGGAGGGCAGTGGGAGGAGATTGTACCTCGTGGGACTGAATTACGCATGGTTTGGGGAGGGTAATCCGTCAGCATTGCTGGAGGAACACGTGGAAGATATTGGGGCATGTTTGAATGTTGATGGATTACTATAATAAAGGGAGAAATCGATGCACGAGAGAGAGAGCAGAGCTGTAGGGGCGAAGTCCTTATGTGGGTGAGGGGGTAACTCAAGGTGGGGCATCAGACTCAGCTCGGAGCAGGGGCAGCTCATCCCTTTGGCACTAGGAGGGAAGCAGAGTGCCGGGGTGTGGGTGCCAGTTAAGTGCATTTGGTAAGGAAACCCCGAGGATGTTTTCTGGGGTTGCTTCCGCCCTCTCGGGGCATGAGGCAGTGAAGTTGGCAGCTGCGGATGGAGTTGTGGTTGGGGCATGTGAGTCGGGGTGCGACAGTACACACCGAGAATCAGCAAACTGGGGGGCGAAATACCCTAAGATTGGCAGGGCTTCCCGCCTCCTTCTCCTTCACTGCTACGGCCAAACCATTTCTTGTGTTCTTTCAAAATCCCAGAGCCTTGGAAGCTGTCCCCTCCTCACGGCCGTCCTGGCTGGATTCCCTGTCCTTCAACGGAGATCTTTACCTGACTCACTGTCCCTTCCCCTCCATTGCCACTGCTGTTGCAGGCCATTCACTACTGGGACCGATCAGTTCTTCTCCTCTAGGCCTCGTGGTGCCTTAGGAAGGAGCCGAAAGGGGAGAGCTGGCTTTATTTAGAGAAAGAGGTGAATGGAGTGTCAGGAGAAGCGCTTGAGGTTATGGGGACTTGGCTGATGGCGATTGGTGGGGAACAGAGCACAGGTGGGAGACAGAGCACAGATGGCAAGGTGCATAGAACCTTTTGGAAATGAGAGTCCAAGCACCATTTAGGGACGCCCCAGAAGCTGGACTGCAGCCAGAGAGCCGAGAGCCAGACCGCGTTCTGCCTGGCTGCACAGCTGCTATCCCTCAACCTCGCTTCTTTTCTTTCCTTCAAATCCACTTGTCTTCTCAGTTCCCTTCTATCATGACCCAGGAAATCTGCTTCCTTTTCTCCATTTCATCATTATCTCCTCTTAGACTTTGCAGGTCCTTCTCAAAGGACTCACCCGCAGTCATTTTGCCATCACTGTACTACCCACACTGCAATTAGAGCCATTACAAGAACACACAGATTCCGATCTTACATCTCCTTTTGAAAAAGATAGTTGGGGACTCTGTTGTTCGCAAAATAAAATCTGAACTCCTTAAAATGGGTCTTCCAAGCCCTCCACAGCAGCTACTCCACAAATGCTCAGGTCCCTTCCCAGCAATGCTGCTTGCTTTTCCCTCCTTCGTACCTAATGCTTCCACTGCACAGGAGTATTCATCCCTTATAGTTCCTGTTCTGAAGCCTTCCTCAACCCCCTAGGCAGAGCTTCCCCCCAGGCTTCCTGAGTTCCAGCAGCTTCCATTGCCCTCACCACATGGAGCAAATGAGTTGTTTTCTCTCTCCCTCCCTCATGAACTTGAAAGCAGGTATCACACCTCATGCTCTGTTCTTGGGAAGGCCAAGTGCTGACCTTTGCTAAATGCCTCTTCCAGGCCTTGATGGAGGCCCATGGTTGGAAGACACCAGAATAGTTGAGAGCAGAGCCTTTGCAATGAGACAGACCTGGATTCATATTCCTGGTCTACCACTTTCTAGCTATGGAGCTCAGAGACAAATGAATGACCTTCTGTGACCTTCATTTTCCTCATCTGCGAAATGGTAATATAAAAAACACACAGACCCAAGAGAGCTACTTGGAGGACTGAGATAATCATTGCACACAAAGGGCTTAGTACAATTGTGAGGCATGTGTTGAGCACTTAGGAAGTAAATGGTAGCTGAATTTCTCATTTATCCATACGGCAGAAGGACTAAAGGACAGAGGGAATGAAGGTGATTTAAGGTTAAGAACCCGTATAATTCAGAGAGTCGGGTGCTGTTAAGGAAACTAAAAAGGGAATTGGAGAGGAAAGGCTTTCTTAGAAGGGAGAAGGTAATTTATTCGGTCTGAGCCACGCTGAGTTTAAAGTGATGAGATATTAAGGGGTGCTGTTTATCAAAAGGGTACTGATAAAATGTGGAGGGCTGAGGTTAGGAAAGTTGTTGGAATTCAAGCCTGGATCTCAGGGGAGCTGTTCAAGTTAACATTATAGATTTTTGAGAATGTTGTAGATACAGGTTAGAGTTAAAATCCCAGAGAAAATTCTAGGGCCTGGGGAGAGTATGTCTTGAGGACAAACCCTGGGAAATGCCTCCCTGCCCGGGATCAGCTGAGGAGGAAGCTAAGACCAATGAAGAAGAGGAGGAACAGAGATTTTTTTGTTTTCATTAATTAATTTTTACATTAAATTTATTAGGGTGACATTGATTAGTAAAATTGTATAGGTTTCAAGTGTACTTTTCTTTTATACATCATCTATATATTGCATCGTGTGCTCGCCACCCCGTTTTCTCCTAAGAGTTTTGAAATCAGCCTGCAAGGTGAATCTGAGGTCAGCACTTTGCATAGAGTCACAGTGTTGAACAAACACCTTGTCCCTCTGAAGAGAGGGTATTCTCGTTCTGTGTGTTCCAGTGTCTTCTAAATCACTAGTCCTGGGGCCACTGAGCACTGCCCTATGTGCAGTGCCCACTTGACCCACAGCACCTCTGGGCACTGGGGCAGCAGTCACTTCTGAAGAAACTGCCGAGTTTCCAGTGAGGGTTTCATCTGCTTCGGGACCTGGTGTGAGAGGCCCTTCCAAGTGGCTGTGCGGCCGGTGGAGTAGGGAAAATTCTGCCCAGGTGGAAGCTGCCCAGAGCAGGAATGGCTTACCTTATATGGCCATCAGGCATTTATCTCGAAAACGTCACTTACCAAAAGAAGTAGACTGACCCTTTGGTGAAAGGAATTTATACTCATTCATTTCTGTCTACAAATCTTTTTTGAACATCTGTTATGTATGTGCCTGGCAGTGTTCTAGGCACTGGAGGTACATCAGTGAAGGAAGCAGACAAAACCCCTGCCCTCATGGAGCTTACATTTCTGAGCAGGGGCATCAAATAAGCAAAATAAGTAATACGACAGATGCATAATGCCAGGGAGGGAAAGTAAGCAGGGAAGGGCTAGGGGACGTTCTGGTGATAAGGGTTGCAGTGTTCAATTGCTGAGGGGTGGGAGTGTATCAGGAGGAAGATCACAGAGGAAATAACCTTTGAGTGACCATCTGAGGATATTTGGGGGAGGGGTTGAGACCCAGCGAGGAGATCACTGACAGAGGAGGGTGGCAGCGATGAGGTCTAAGCTGCACTACAAGTGAGATGACAGCCATACGAGCGTTTGGGCAGGAGAGCGACGTGGACTGAAAACTGCTGGGCCCTGAGCTAGACGCTGTGCATCCACTCACAGCAGAAAAAAATGATCTGGAAACAATTTTGAATGGAATCTTTCTCCTTTCAACATTTGTTCCTCATGAGAATAATTTATTCTTAGTTTACGTAGGTTATATGGATCTTTTGACTTCATTCTTCCTGACAAATACACATGTGTGTGTGCGTGTGTGCGTGCGTGCATGTGCGTGCATATGTGTGCATGCATGTGTGTACACGTGTGTGCACGTGTGTGCATATGTGTGCATGCACATGTGTGTATGTGTGCACGCACGTGTGTTGATGCACACAGGCTCACACACATTACACTTCCATGCACATGTGTCAACTCAGAACTGTCTTAAACTATATATTTCAGAGAAATGACTTTTTCTAACATTGTCTAACCTCCCTTGGGCTCAGTTTGCTGACCTCCAAATTGGGGATAAGAATAGCACCATGACAACAATCTTATCACCGCACCTAACACACAGTAGATGCTCACAACATATTGTCTCCTTTTCCCATCCTTCCCCTACTGAAAATTTTGCAAATTAAAGAACCAGTCGTTCCTTTTCACTTCTGTCCATAAGTTTGTAGTTTTGGATCATTATGCCAATGACTATATTGGGTATGGATGACTTCAGAGACCTAACTTTACTATTGCCTTGGTGACTGTTAAATGAATTCATTAATGTACACAAGATAAATCTAATCTCTCTTCATTTAAACAGAGGTGAAAGGTTTTTACTTGCAGCCCCAAGAAGAAACACATCCACCAAAACAATAAAACTGAGTAACAGCAGAACACATGTAAATATTCCATTCTTGCTAATGAATGAAGTAGATGTATATTTAGGGTATCATGTCTGATACACTGTACATTTTTCTCTATTAGGATAGAATAGCATAGCCAAAAAAAGGCATACCAATATTTTTCACAGCAGTTCTAAGCTTTAAAAAATGCTAATGACATAAAACTCGCATATAAATACCAAATTAGTAAAAGCTATTAAATTACTAAGATGTTTAATGTCAACAGAATCACATTATCTAATGAGCCGTTTAGCCATTCTCAAAAGCTAATAATGTGATTAATCGCCGACTGATAAAACTCGGGAAAAGGAGTTGTTTTGTACTAATAGCACTCCACATTCAAGTGCTGACTGAGAGGCAGATCGTGGCTGAGGTACCAGTTGAAGTTGGGGTAGTTGAAAGACGGGCTGGCTCCTCAGGCAGGTCCTCAACACCTGGCAGTTACTTACCAGTGGGATGTTCATATTCCAGAGTCTGTGCTCAGGTTTGTCCATCTGGTTGCCCCCCAAATCAACAGTGTCACGAGGATCAACTTAAGCTAACCAGACTTATAAGAGATGGTTATATAAACCAGATTGGCAGCATATGAATTTGAAGTATGGACTAGAACGGCCAAGGAGTTGGTCCTTCTCACAACCATCCATTATTCTATCCTGTATGAAAATTGGCATGGGGCACCAAATTGCAATAGGAGTAATGGTAGTTCATTTATATAGTTACCCAACTTTTAATTGAGCATCTACTATGTGCAAGACCCTGTTCTAGGCCCTGCAGGTGCAGCAGTGAACAAGAGATATAACATTCCCTGCCCTCTTAGGGAATACCATCTAATGGAGGGAGAAATGGGGTGACAAATGATGAGCAAATCCCTATGAATCATGTCAGATCATGACGAATGCTTTAAAGCTTTGCTGCTCCAGGTATTGCCTGGGGGCTGTCTGCTTGGACACTACTTGGAAGTTTGTTAAAAAGGCAGAATCCCGGGCCCAGCCCAGCCCATGGAATCAGAACCCACATGTGAACAGGATTCCCATGTGATTGAGGTGTACATTATAGTTTGAGAAGCACTGCTTTAGAGGAAAGTTAAATAAGATGAGGGGTGTGGAGGGTGCCAGGGGCAGGGGTGGTTATTTTATATAAAGTACAGGGAAGGCCTCACAGATAGGGTGACACTTGTTCAGAGCCATGAAGGAGGGAGCCATGTAGATATCTAGGTGAAGAATGTTCTAGGTGGAGGAATCGACCAGTGCAAAGGTCCTGAGACAGGAGCATATGCATTTCTTCTGAGGAACAGTAGGAGGCTAGTAAGAGGGGGCAGAGTGTGTTAAGGGAAGAGCAGTTGGCGGTAAGTAACTGGGTTGCTTGGAGGTGCAGGTCACTTAAGGTTGTATAGAAGTTACAAAGACTCTGGCTCTTACTGAGTTGGGGGGAGTCTCTGGAGGGTTTTAAGCAGAAGAGGGTCATGATCTGAATTTTTAAAGGATCGCCCCAGCTGCTGTGTTGCACAAAATCTATAGCGGGGCAGGGACAAGGTAAGAAGCCATTGCAGTAACTCAGGGAAGAGATGTTGGTAGCTTGGACCACAGTAAAGGCAGCAGTAATAAAAAAGGAAGTGAACAGATCCTGGATATATTCTGAAATGTAGATGATAGGGTTTGTTGATGAATAGGATATTGGGTGAGAGTAAAAGAGAAGGGTCAACACTCATGGCAAAGTTCTTGACCTGAGCAACTGGAAGGTAGGAATTGCTTTTTATTGGAGTGGAGGCAATCACAGGAAGAACAGGGGTGGGGGGTGGGGACTAGAGTGAGTTTGGGACATAATAAATTTGAGATATCTTGTAAGAACCCAAATGGAGGTTGGAGCTGGCAGCTGGATAGAGGAATCTAGACTTCAGCAGGGAGGTTGGAGATGTATAAATGAGCATCATCAGAATACAGATGGTATTTAAAGCCATACGTCTATGAGATCATCTAGGGAGTAGGAGAGAGGAGAACTTGACACTTGGGTGTCACCAAGCTGAAACAGCCAGTTGCAGCCATCTGGTCCACCAAGATAGACCTGGTACCCATCCAGATTATCCATGTCTACCATTTGGGGTACATTCTCTGGGCATGGACAAATCCTTGCCTGACCTTTGGTTCTTTTTTTCTTGATTTCCCACAGACCCCACTCCCTTCTAACAACTCTATCTTCCTATGGATAATTGCTTTTGTTGCTATTTTCTTTACTCCAGTTCTAAGAATGTATTGGTTCTTTTTATTGGACTGAAGCATTTTCCAAACTTTTTCACCAGTGACCATGGGGGACATTCATCCATCTCAGGATGGAGGCTTTTCCTTTTTCTTACATTTTCCTAACCCAACTTATTAAAAAGTTGAAAGGATTGTACAGTGAACACCCATGTTCCCATCACCATAATTAGAATTTTACTGTATTTTTATTACCATGTGTCTGTTCATCTCTGTGTCCCTCCACCCATTAATCCATCTTATTTTCTGATGTATTTCAAAGTAAGTTGCAAATGTTAGTAGGCTTTAACCTGAAACACTTTAGCCAGCACATCTTTGCCTAGAGTTCAATATTTGTTTATGATGTTTTTAGATAAAATTTACATACAGCAAAATGTACAGATCTCAAGAATACAAGGGCTGTCCAGAAAAAATCCAGCCATAAATGCCTCTATTTTTCATATTACATGGCTGGATATTTTCCAGACAGCCCTTGTATAATTTGATGAGTTTTGACAAATGTATAGACCTGTGTAACCCCAACCCCTACCAGGACATAGCACAAGCTTGTCCAACCCACAGCCCGCAGGCCGCGTGCAGCCCAAGGACAGCTTTGAACGCAGCCCAACACAAATTCATAAACTTCCTTAAAACGTTACGAGATTTTTTTTTGCAACCTTTTTTTTTTTAGCTCATGAGCTATCGTTAGTGTTAGTGTATGTTATGTGTGGCCCAAGACAATCCTTCTTCCAGTGTAGCCCAGGGAAGCAAAAGATTGGACCCCCCTGATACAGAGCAGGATTCTCATCCTGCTGCCCTTTGCAGATTAACTAACTTCAGCCCCACCCCTTGGTGGCAGTTCCTAGTCTAATAGCACATTTTTCTTACTGACAAAGGCTTTGGTGACTCTCCTTCACTCAGGCTCTGAGAACAGCCTGATCCTTCTGATTAGACGGAGCCATGTCCAAGCTTCCCCAGCCAGCTATTAGAAGGGGAAGGGGGAAGTCCATTTGGTTATGTTTTAATCATTGTTCACTCACAGGTCGACTGCACTACAATATTTAGAGCATCTGTCTTTGGCCTTTGCCTCCGGAAATCTTCAGATTTCTTCTCTATCCTTTTTTTTTGGATTCATGGACATCCCCAGTGAGGAAAACTGACACGGATCCATCTTCTTCCTCCTCTTCTGAGTGATAGTGAATGCTAGCATTTATTGAGCACCTACCAAAGCACCACATATAACTTGTCTCACTTATGCCTCACCAACTGCTGGCCCCATTTTACAGATGAGGAAACTGAGACTCGGAGACCTGAGTAACTTGCCCAAGGCAAGAGTTTTTCTGATTAGAAATCCTTTTAACTCTCTCATGACTTGGGTCTGGGTGAGGTAGGGGGTTGTCTTGTTTTCATCCCCTTCCCAGTGCTCTTTGTCATGTGCGCCCCATTGGCTCTTTCCCACAGCCGTGGTGAAGAACCCACCTAACAACCTGTGGATCATCGCTGCGGTGCTGGCGCCCATTGCCGTGGTCACGGTCATCATCATCATCATCACTGCCGTGCTCTGCCGGAAAAACAAGAACGACTTCAAGCCAGACACTGTGATGAACCTGCCTCAGAGAGCAAAGGTACATGGTGGAAGGGGGTGGAGGGGAGCAGGGGCCCTGTCTGCCGGGCTCTGGCTGCCTTTTCTCTCTTGGCTTTTGAGTAGGCTGACTAGACATCCCCTTTTAAATGTGACAGAAAACAGCAGTGCTGTCCCATTTCAAACTGCATGCCTGGTTAGCCGACTGACGCCTTGAATTTAGCCCAGTGAGACTCGGCTGACCGTACGGACCGTTTGAAACGGGACAGGACCATGGTTTTCTGTCCGGTTTAAAGTGGGACATCTGGTCAGCCTACGTTTGAGGCCACTGCAAGTACCTTCAGAAATATCCTACTGAGCCTCATTTTGAAGGAGATGTTTAATTTATTAACTTGTGTTTGAATATTTTAAAAATCATAGTAAAATATTCTTAACAGAATTTACCGTTTTAGTCATTTTTAAGTGAATGATTCAGTGTTGTTAAGTATAGTCACATTGGTGTACACTTTATTTTTATAATCACGACGTGGTAGCTAATGCTTATCCAATGCTCACCACTCTGAGTGCTTTACATGTAGCAACTCTCTCAGTCCTCACAGGAACCCTATGAGGAAGGAGCTTTATTTCACAGATGAGAAAACTGAGGCACAGAAAAGTCGGCGCTAGATAGACCTGAAAGAGGCCTTCGTGGTCATCTAATCTGACACTTTCCTTTCACAGACATGACTCCTTCAAGATTTTCATTTTGCAAATAGCAAAACTGATGTTACAACCAGGTCTCTTGGCTTGTAACACAGGGCTATTTGGGGCACATTAGACCCTCCCAATTTTTCTTCTTCCATTCTCCAGAGTGGCTTGTTCGCAAAGGCTGTCACGACGGGCAAGCTGCAGACAGCTGGCTGCCAACCTCCAGTTCAGCGGCTCCAATGCAGCCTGCCTGGGAGTTCTCCACAGCCTCCACAGGTCCTCCCTGGCCGCCCCTGGTGACTGGGAGGGGAATGGACTGAGGACATTCTCAAGGCTGATTTTCTAGTCCCTGAAGGACATACATTAACCTGTGATAGCCTGTGTTTAAATAATGCCTCACAATTGGCTGAACTCTTCTAGGCCTGTCACCTCGTTTGCTTATCACAGCAGCCCTAGGTGGTAGGTCACAAGGCAGGACAGGTTTTACTGTTTTCACTTCACTGCTAAGAAACCCAAAGGAAAGCAAGACTGCAGGACTTATCCAAAGTTACCTGGCTGTCAGCAGAGCAGCAGCTCAGGCCCACGTCTCAGCCTTGGGGCTCTTTCTACTTTCTACAGCTCTCTGAACCCTGAGCTTTGGCAGGCAGACTCCTCTCCTAGCTGAAGCTTTGCCCACATATGCAAAAATGACACAGTCAGTGGAATGTCATATCCACAGGAATGTCTGTCATAGAGGTCATCCTTGCTGGGAGTCACCCATGCCTCGTTATTTCTGGGTGATCATACCTTGCTTCAGCAAACTGAATCACATGAATTTTATTGTTTATTAAACCAATTAACTTGTGAGAAGCTGCAGACTGATTAGACACTCTCTGTCTGCTGAAGAGCCAAATCCCAAAGACTGTTGTCGTTTCTGTTGACACGAAGCCACCTGCTTCCCAGACCCAGCGTGATGTTGGTAGTTACCCAGGCAGTGAAAAATGAAACCCTTCCAGGAAGGGATATTTCATTTCCACCTCAGCTTAGTTACAACCTGAGCCTTTCAGACACAGTGGTAATCACCAGAATCTAAGTGCAGCCCAGTCCAGGAATGCAAATCATGCCCTATACTGAGGTCGTAAATGCCATCTCTGTGTTATCAAGTAAGCCAAAATTTTATTAATTTGCCAAGATGAGAGGGCCAGCACATGATTTCAGCATACCTTCTGGCTTGAAAACTATCGGCATCTGGTGCAGATTAATGTTTGTGGGTTCTCCTAGCCCCATTTTTCATGTTCCTACCAGCGCATTGTGCTTCAAGAGACAGCTGTCTGATACTGAAAAATCAAACAAATTTATGTTCCACGAGATGATGAAATTCCCTTGTGTGTGGTAATGCTGGTTGCTGTCCCTCTCAGTGAGGCCCTTCTTTCACGGGAAGCCAGCAGGGTGGCACGGCCTCTTTCTTAACTGCAGTCTCTCTACTGTTTCAACCCAGGGACACTGCAGTGTTTGCTAGGGGAGAGCCGCCTGCATCGCTTCTCACAACCCGTGTGTGTGAGCAGAATTCATTTCACGTCAGGGGACGAGGTGGAATGACAATGTTAGCCCTCGGCACCAATCCACAGACTAGGAGGACGGTCTCCCAGTCTCTCGGGACTTCCCTGTGTCTTTAGAATGCAGGCTGCAGTGCCAGAGGACATTAGCAGGGATCCTTGCTGAGATTCAGTAATAGACTTACCCTGCTCAGCAGAGGTGAGTGTGGCTTTCCTGGGAGTTGAGGCCAGGGCGCACGTGCCCGTACCCCTCTGCAGAGACACGGTACTCCTGATGGAACCCTGTTCCATGGTTGTCAGCTGAGCTTCTGCAGTAGAACATTGAGAAGATGATAAATGCAGGAGGGTCAGGCCTCGTGTATTTTGTCACCTCCTTTCTTCCTAGTTCACTTGCCTTGACTCTGTGTCACTGAGTTCACAGCCTTTCCCCAGTTTTTTCCTTTATTTAATTGAAGAGAACATGGCTTCCTGGAGCAGGGAACCTTAGGGAACACTAGTTGGGGCCATATCCGATGCAGGATGGAGTGTGGACGGCCTGCAGTGGTTATCATGACCGTCTGCTTAGGACAGGCCAGTCATCCCCCAAAATACCCAGCTATTTCCTTTTTCTCACGTGCCATCTTTATGACCTGTACTTAACCTCTTTGTGCCTCAATGTTCCCATCCGTGAAATGGAGATAACCGTATTCACTTAGAGGTTATTGTGAGATTGAGTTATATAAATTACTTTGAGCTACACCAGATACATAACAAATATTATATATAAGTTGGCTTTTATTATTGCACATGCTTCCTCTTAAAATATCTGGGTACCATTGAAATTACTGGAGATTATTTTGATTTAGTTATCTTACAAAACTCATTGATGTAACTATAGATATTAATACTTAATGATGATGTATTAATGGAGTTGGGCATCATAGTGTGTGTCCAATGGGCAATTAATTCATCTCAGGTAATTTTCAAATTGAAGGTTTGAAAGACCACTACCCTGTCTTGAGTCTTTTACCATTTAGCTATGTGAACTTGGGCAAGTCACTGAACCTCTTTGAGCTTTTGTTTTCTTACCTATAAAATGAAGACTGTGATGTTAGCCCTGCTGACTCCACGGGCTTGTGAGGACAAAATGAAGTGTCAGTGTTTTGCAGGCTCTAACTACTGAATGTAAGCAAGGGTTGTTATTAACCTGATAAAAATGGCCACCATTTAAACCTCTAATTCCTTAATGTCTCTATTTCTGCTCACCCACCCCAGTCCCCTTCAGTATCCACAGATAACTTCAACCAGTGTGAAGGGTAAGGTGCCAAATCGAGAGAGTAATGTGGGGGGTGGGGGGCAGAACCAGGTGACTTTCTTCACTGGGCCCCATGGGAAGTCTTAGTGGTCATTGGAGACTTCCAGCTCCTCACTGACACTCCAGGAGTGGCATAAAAGCAAGGCCAAGTACAGTAGGTGATGCCCCACCAAGATGGCAGGCTGCAGAAGGAAAGAAAAGGCCGTGGGGACAATCACCAGCTGTGGTGAGATGTTCTGGTCTGGCTCCACCATAGACCCGCTGTGTGAGCGTTGGGAAGTTGCTTAACCTCTCTACACCTCAATTTCTTTATCTTTAAAATGGGGAATCATAATAATACCTACCTCCTTGAACTGTGATGAGGAGGAAATGACAAGTTTATGCAATGTAATATCAAGCAAAGCCGAAACTCTGAATTCCTAGAGGAGAGAGGCCCAGTTATTAATCATGTGTAGATCCCCAACATCAAGCACATTCCTGGCACAAACCAGTGCTCAACAGCTATAGTTGGAACAAAGCTGAATAAGATAATGGGGGTGTGGGGGTACTGTGGAAAAGAGGCCAACAAGAGATGAGGCTGGGCAGGTGAGTCCAGCCAGAATGGGAAGGGCCTTGACTGCTGCCTGGGAGTTTGGGTCCCATGAAACATTTTTAATGACCTGATACTGTTTAAAGGAGATAACTTTGGAGGTTTGCCAAAGGTGGGCCTGAAAAGGAGTAGAATGAAAGCAACAAGACCAAGGCAGGAGTCAATGAAACAGTGGACCAGGAGAGAAAAGGTCAGCTTCTGAAAACGTTTCATTCCATCCAATTGATAACCAACTGATTGTAGGAGGAGCAGACAGTTTAGTATTTTGGAAACATGGTCAAGTCTTCCAAAGCTCATTCTGTTTCATGTCGTGTCAAGGTCGGGGAGGGAAATTAACACTATTTCAGAATCACATTCCCAGATCCTGGCATTGAATGTTACCATGTGGGTGAGAGTGGGGGGTGTCTCGAGAAGAGGGAGGGGTGAGCATGCTTCCTAGAGTGAGCATCCCACAGAATTGAGGCAAACTCTCTATGGTGAAACTACAGTTTAAAATAGAAAGCTATGCTGGACTTAGCAGTAAAGCCCCATTCTGTTCTGAGACATGGCAGCCAGATGGGACAGGTTGGGCCACAGTCCTAGACCATTAAATCTACCTGGAGGCTTCCTGTTATATTTCTCAGCTCAATTAGCTGCTGAAGGAAGAGCTTCTTCTCACATCGTGTTCTGATAGAACCCAAATTGTAGAGGTTGAGTTCCAGCTCCAGATTTTCTTGAAGAGAATCGCTGATGTCCATTTCATCAAGTCTGTGATTTAGTAGGAGGGCAAACGATATTGACTAATGTTGATTGAGCACATACTATGTCCCTAGCACTTAGCTAAATGCTGAACTTGAATTTAGTTATTTCATCCACACAGCATCCCTTTGAGGGTGCTTACATTCTCACATCCACACACATTTTAGCCTGTTTACACTATTAGAATCTCCATTTTACAGATGAGGAAGCTGATGAGGGAATTTCAGTAACTTACCCAAGGACACCTAGCTAACAGTGACAGTCAGGATTTGAATCCAGGCAGTCTGCTTTGGGAGCTGCTGCTATGCCACGCTGCTTTGGGATGTCATGCAGAATTGAGACACCCCAGGAATTGTTTAAATATGCCTCTTGGTTTTTTCCCCACATCAATAGATGTCTGTTGGGTTTTGCTCACAGCTGCCTTACTCACTTGAGATTTCAGACATTCTGCAATAAAAGCCTTGCTAATTTCCCAGTAATGAACTGTAGGCGAGCCAGCCTGCTTAAGGGAAATGTCTGGGTTAAATAGTGATTCCATAAATTCCATTTTATTATTAATTGATCGTACTACCTCCCATGTGGTAGATAGCATGTTTCTTCCCCTCTGTTTTTGGATCTGGGATCTCCTTTACTGGACAAGGGAGGTGGAAGTAAAGCAGATAGGTGTATCTTCATTTCTTAGATGAGAAAATTGAGGTTCAGAGTTTAAGTAACTTGGCAAAGTCACACACCTGTTGCTGTACAGAAGTTAAGGGATGACAGAATACCCTACATAGGAGATGGTGTAGGACCTGTTTAAGGTATCGATTGAGAATTTCTAATCCGCTGTATCCAGAGACTGGAAATCAGTGGTCTAACATCGTTGAATGAAGTTTGTTCTCACACACATATTTGCATCTTGTTTATTCTATTCGTTTTTCTGAATAATCTTATATAGACAGGTTCTGCAGCTAGGCGGAATTAACACAGAATCTGATTTTGCAGAGGCAGAAACTATGATGGAGATTCGAGTTAACTCGTGTTTATCAGAAAGCTAAGTGTGGTCCCACCACAAGCACTTCCCCACCTGCCTTCTCTTAAAAGCAGTCATTAGAGTCACACTTTGCCGTAAACATGACAGCAAATCTGTTTCCTCTTTGCAGCCCGTGCAAGGCTTTGATTATGCCAAACAGCACCTGGGCCAGCAAGGGGCCGACGAGGAGGTCATCCCCGTGACCCAGGAGACGGTGGTCCTCCCGCTCCCTGTTAGAGACGCTCCTGCCTCACAGGAAAGGGACATCGCCCAGGACGGAAGCACCATCAAGACAGCCAAGTCCACTGAAACCAGAAAGAGGTAGGCACGGGGCCAACTTCTGCCTCTCCGAGTCAGCAAGAGAAATCATTGATGGTGACAGCAGCCAAAGCCCTCCAGTTGATTCCACTGTTCTCTTTCAAAATTCCCCTTCGTGCTCATTTGGAATATTTGCAAAGGAGACTATGGGAGATGAGCAGAACCACAATACCTGCTTCTCATGAGCCACCCTTTGTAAGGTTTTATATCGTGGATCAACCACAACAGTGTAGATTTAGCTTATACTTATTATAATAAATTTGGCACTGATGCCACACGTCCATTTTTAAACTTATCTTAAAAGTGGTGCCTTTGTTTCAGCATGTATAGTTGTATTTTGTCTGGCTGTTTCTCACTAGTTTATGATTGTCATTCAAAAGCTACACATATATTGAGTTTTTACTACGAACAGAGTACATCGACAGGCGTTGGGAGGGCTGGAAAGAGGTTTAACATTGATTCCTGACCCCTAGGGTCTCTTCTCGACAGAGAGACACAGAGATTAATAGCTGGAATACCAAGCATGATGGGTGGGGGCTGACAATGGAGTTGAACCAAGTGCTGTGAAAAAAAAAGAGGAGGAAGGACTTAATTCTGATGAGGGACAGTGTCAGGGAGGAGGTTTTTGTTTTAGCTGGGCCTTCAAGGGTGAGCGGGGTGTCAATGGGTTAGAAGAGATAAAGGCCTTCAGTCTGAAGGAGCTGGGAGAGCTCAGGGGCAGCCAAGTTCACTGAACACACTCGCCTCAGGTCATTTGCAGCCAAGTGTGACGCTGGGACTGCCGGCCGTTTGGTGGCATTTGACTCAGTCATACTGGGTGCAAGAAGGTCTGTTATAATTTTTTAATGAACTGGTAATTTTCAAAAAATATTTTAAGGAAAGTGGTAGGTGATTTTGCTGTTAATATACTTTTTAACTTGCGATGATCAGGGGTTGTCAATGGCCTGGTCTGAGTCATCGGAAGCAACTGTGTTAATGGTGAATGTCCTGGGAGGTAGAGGTCCCAGTGGCGGGATGTAGTGAAGGATAAAAGCAGAAGAGAGATTAAAATTGTGGAGTGTTTTAACTGCCAGGCTAAGGCGTTTGACCTTTATGCTCTAGGCAATGAGAAACCATGGAAATTCATTTTCCACCCAGTTGAGTGGCTTAAACTATATAAAGATTTCTTTAAAAAAAATTCTTAGAACAAGCATTTCTTCTTTTTTCAAAGGATTTATTTGAAGCATTTCTTCTTGAATTAGCAAGAAGTCTCTTCTTGCTAACCAAATTCAATTACTTCCTCTTTAATTTTTATTAAGAAATACTAGCTTATGAAACAAATACCCATAAAGAAAACAGTGCCTGCACCAGGGTGGTCTTCTTTCTTACACAGGCTTTCGGTGACATGCTTTGTTACTCCATAACTGGAATTAACAGGCAAGAGTGGAGCATCAGCCTCACTGGGCCATTGGTTTGCATTGGGTACTTCAGTGCAGTTATTGGCCATAATTGTTCAGCAATTGATTAATCCCCATCCCTGAGATTGTTCTTCCAGGTTCCATGTACACCCACACACTCCGAATGGGGACAATTGAGTTCAGTAACCTAAAGCTGCCACCTCACAGGTGACAATTTCTTGCTTTCAGACATGTGTTTGGTTCTGTCATGTGAGTGGACACACATGCACACACAAATCTCACTTTCTGTTTTGACTGGAAATTTTGAGTGAATGGCTTCACATAAACGTCAGTCTGTAAGTTGATGCACAGAGTTAAAGCTGAGGGGGGGCTTTTTTCTCTCCAGGAGTCTGCTCATTCACACCTCTCTTTGGAGTGAGAAGAAGAGCCAGAAAGTTGTTTCAGAATCAGATGAGGGAAAGGGTATGCAAATCCCTCAAAAACCACGAAGTAGTTTGTAAGTGCAAAATAGATTACAAGAAGCCATTCCCTTTCCTTTCCCTGGGACCTCACCAAAAGGCTCTTTGTCCCAGTAAAGCCAATTGGAAGGGTTTATGCCATTAACTGTGAGATTTGGAAAACAACCGAAGGGCTTGTATCTTCTCTGTGAATGTGTCCTTGTGCAGCCAGCATTCAAGCAATCAAACAATCAAATAGCTGTTGGGGAAATAAGACACACTCAGTAAGGAAGTACCTTATCCCTCTTTTCCCAAACTGCATTATTTATGTTGCTAGTTTTATAGGAGATTAAACAAGATGAGTTTCTTTAATGGCAGAACCTATCGGAGCCTTCAATGCGCTCATGTGCTTAAGGAATATGCAAAGAAGGAATACAGTGAGCAGCATTCCCCAAACACACTTGTCTATGGGACTTTGGCAAAGGACATCTTACTTGGCCCTAGTGTCCTGTGGAACGCTCTTAGCACACTCTGCCTCGCCCCATGGGTGTGAGAGGGCACTTTTCACTGGGCACTTGAATGTGTCCAGGACTGAGAATCCTACATTCCCAGAGGACGACGAGGGAGAAGGGAGGAGGAAGGGGAGCTCCACAAGGACACACAGCTTCCACCTAAGAAGTGGCTTGCTTCCTGGTCAGGTGCTGCATTTTATCCCTGTCAGTTTTCCATGGCAGGGGCCAGACTACATTAGGTGCTGGATCTGGACAACTGGCAATCAAGGAACAAGGGGTTTGCTGTGGCCTCTGGGTATCTGCCTCCTGGTTGTCTCCCACAGAGGAGTGGGAGTTGGTCTTACGTTCAGCTTACTCACAGGCTGGCGCGGTCTGAGGAGCACGAGCCTCAGCCCAGCTCCTGAGAGCCCGGGTTCCCTCCCCGTTCCAGAAGGCCAGAGTCTATCCCAGGGGAAGGCGAGAAGGCTTAGCTTGTCTGGGGCGTGGTAGAAGACAGTAATGAGAGGGTACTCCAGCATGAGGGGGGAAACCCCTACCTTCAGGGGCAGCTCCAGCTTTCATGGCTGATGTGCCACTTCCCAACTCTGCCCCGGGCAGGATGCTTCACCTCCTTGAGTTTCACAGGCCTCACTTACTGAACAAGGGCGGCAGTCAGCAAATCCGAGCATTGTCCTAATGATTCATTGACAGTTTTGAAAGCATTCAGCATTGTCCTGGGCACATAGTAGGTGCTCCTGATGCAGAGCTCTTGGAGTGCATGGGTGGTGTCTTAGTATGTATATACCTGTGTACGTAGCACAATGCCCAGCTCAGAGTTGGTGCACATAAAGTGTGCATTCCCTGAATGAATGAATAGCTCAAGTTGGTAGTTTCAGATACAAATAGTTAGCAGTTAGTGCAGTTAAAGTGTGTGTGTGTGTGTGTGTGTGTGTGTGTGTGAGAGAGAGACAACATGAAGAACTCAATGATGGAGTGACTTAATCTTTAGTAGCCAAGGTATATTCTGTTCAGAGAATAGCCAAAAAGAACTGTGACTCATGCATGTCCCCGAAGATGCCATGTGTATCAAACACTGCAACACCATCCAAAAGGTTGTTTTAAAAAGAGCGTGCTTGAAATGCTATCGCCACCGTTTCCATAGTCACTGGGGGTTAATGAAAAAGAGATGGGAGCTGAGCGCTGCTCTCACTGAACTTCTCCACAGAGCTAAGCACCAGTAGATGCACTTCAGGATGGCCAGCTACCCAACCCATGCTATAATCGGGGTTTTTCTTTTATTCGAGTATCATTTCTTCTTTGTGGATAAAACCAGAATGAAAGGCTATAGATATAAACTGTGCACATAAAATAACCTTGAGAGGAGGCTGCTCTAGTTGAAACTTACCATCTCCCTGTTGCTATGGTTACCTCCAGCAGGTCGCCCAGTGAGAATGGCTCTGTCATCAGCAACGAATCAGGGAAGCCCAGCTCAGGGAGGCGCTCGCCCCAGAATGTAATGGCACAGCAGAAAGTGACAAAGGAGGAGGCACGAAAGAGAAATGGTGAGAAGCCAGCCCTGCCAGGCACCACCCCCAAGCCCGTCCCCCACAGGCGGGTACACAGGATGCACTCTCACACACACCAGTGTGCTTTGACCCTCAGTTCTTTCTGTTGTATGTGACAAAAGCCAGTGGTCAGGTTGTTAGCCAGTGGTTGGGGCATCACCTTACGCCCTTTTCTGAATTATTGTCTCGTGCCCTCTGTCCCCTGTTCTCATGGAATTGTGCAGGGCCTTGGACAAACTCTATGCAGAATGAACTGAGGTTTGCTTGGAGAGTTTTCTCATTCTTAGGCGAATTGACATGTCTAGCACCAGGTCCTCTGGGGTGGCAGGTCTCTGAGATGCTGCTTGTCTTGGAGACTGCCCTGATTTTCTTGTCCCAACTCCCCTGATGAGTTTCAGGGCTTCAGTCTATGCCACTGAGTCCAGACATTGCAAATCCATCTCTCAGCACAGAAATAAATCTGTCGTCATGAAAATCAGCCGATGCTGCTGCCTTTATTCCCCAGGGAAACAACTGTTGCGTTTCTTTCCCAAACAGATTGTCTCCCTCCTTTAAAGGTTTGGTGTTGGGGTTGATTTATAAGTCGTCAGAGCTGCCTGACCACATCTGTCGGACACCATTGTGTGGCCCTCCTGTTCCTGTGCCCCCACCCCAGTTCTGTCCCTCCTCTCCACTCAGTCCTTGCACGTGTGGCACGGACTTACGGGAGCCCAGATTTGGGTACCCGGTGCTGCCACTCAGATCAGGGAAAATCGCTTTGGGATTTCAAGGGGTTGTAGATGGAGTTCTACTGGAATACCAGGTGAAAAGCCGAACAATCTGGCGCTCTGGTTACCTGTGCTTCCTTTTTAAAGGAATTTGATCAAGTGTGGTTCAGGGACTCTCAAATTTGTTTTCAAATGTCACTTAGTTCTTTTATTCTGACAAAGCAAGAAGGAAGGAGGGAGGGAGGGAGGGAGGGCCGGCCGAAATGGATTTGTCTTCTGCAGAGAGGATGTGGTTCCTGTTCTGAGCCTTTATATAAAGCATGTGTTAAACTGTTGTGCTGATTTGATCCTTGAATTTTTTCTTCTGAATTCCCCATGCTCCACATGGGAATTTTCTCCTGAATTCCTCACGTTACACAGAGGCTGTGCCCTTCACACCAGAATCAGGGTGGGACAGGTGGAATGTCTGCCCTCCCTTGGGACCACCGCCCATCCGCTTTCTGCCAAGCCAGCTCAGGGGCTGGAGGAGCTCTGACCTGTAAAGGGTGTGAACTTAGCAATGTTCTTCCCTTCCTTCCCAGAGCGAGGTGCTAAGAGAGACGGGCAGAGGGACGGAGGTGACAGAGATAATGGACAGTGACAACAGGGGAAGGTTATTTAACTAAGTACTGCGGCTGCCATCACCCCCTAACCAAGATGCCCTGCCTGCTTCTCCTACTCTCTCCCACCCCTCCCGGCTTGCCTTCCCGAATATTCCTGGGACTGTATAAAGTCAAGCCCAAGCCCGCCCTTCCCCAGATGCCCCGTCACCCACCCCAGCCCTCAAATGACTTTTAATAACTCAGTGTGTGTCTTTCGCAGATCTCTTTATGATGCCTATACAAGACACACATATCTTTGTTTTTTTGTTGTGTCGTTTTATTTTATAAAATGGGATCAGTGTACGTATTGTTCTGTGCCTTTCTTCTTGCATAAAAATGTACAGTATACAGACTCCTCTGTCAGAAAATGCACATATACAAGATGGTGCTTTGCCCCCTCCCCTTCTTTTAATTCACAGAAGAACAGGGAGCAGGGCCAAGTTCAGACCCCATCACTCCCCACGCCGGCTGGTGGGACACTGATCTGCTCTAAAGGTTCCTGCTGACCTGCCCCATTCTTGCTCTTCACCCTCTCTGTGGGCCTCCTCCTTCTGGTTAGGTCTCTTTGAATATTTACCTATCAGGTTTAGGAATAGCAACAGCAGGGTACATGAATAAAAAGGCCATTACTCTACCAGATTGAGGTTTCAATACGTGTGTGGTTATTTTTTTATTATTCCTGAAAAGCCATCCTTTCTCCAGGTTCCCAGTACTTAGTTGCATTTTATTTTTGCCAAAAGTAAACCCAGTGAATGTTTAGGGTTGGTTGCTTCTGTTTCACCACAAGTTTGCATTTGGTGAAGTTTCAGTTTGAAATTTTTAAATAGAAATGATAGGACCAACTCATTTAGTGTTAACAGATGCTGAAGCACATCAAAATTCTAAGATGGACCTTAAATAGAACCTACACTTGTCCTTTTTTTTAATCAAAGAGCTCCACTTTATCATAATACTAGGTTCAAGTTCACCAAAAATGTCAATAGTGTATTTTATTGGATTAGAATATGAATGGAAGGAAGAAAAAAAAGAAAGGAAAGGAGGGAGGGAGGAAGGAAAGGTGGAATTGTAGAGAAAACAAAAGGATATATTTTCATCATGTTGGCAGCTTTTGCAAAAAGTGCTTCATTGTGTGACTGCCCTGAGCATAGATTCTCTGGGTGTGGAGTATTCAGATCCTATTGTTTATAGCTCTGTGTCCATTCTAAAAGTTCGGGGCCCTTGAGAATCTGTGAGAAATATTAGCTCCAAATCAGTTTTAATTCTCTGACTTCCCAATAAGGTGAAGACTTGCTTATTATCTGATAAACAACACCAGAGGGCAGTGGTGCTAGCTAGACGTTATTTGTCTCTGAGCTTTAATAAAAATTCCAGGAAGAAAGAGCTTGCTTTGTTTAATAGCATTTTTTTTTTTTTTGCCTTAAATGAGAAGGTTCCCCCAATGCCAATTCAAACATGAAGAAACAAAATCTCCCTTCCTAGCCCAATTTACAAAAGTTCAAATCAACAATGCAAATGAGACACAACTGGATCCAGGATGGCTGTTTTGTGGCACTTACTGTGATAATGTGATGGTGTCCAGGACACTTCCTCAGTTTAACTGTGACCCTTTGGTTCAGCATTCTCTCACGGTTTTTTTTCTTTAGGGG
Organism: Lyroderma lyra; assembly: GCA_004026885.1. NCBI lineage: Eukaryota > Metazoa > Chordata > Mammalia > Chiroptera > Megadermatidae > Lyroderma > Lyroderma lyra. Next base: position 136,574 of record PVJL010001818.1, read on the forward strand.
CTAATTATACATTAAATATTCCCATGGACCTGCTGTACTCACACAACATTTCAATGTATTAATATTTAATGCAATGCTTTCTAATGTATTTTTCCATACAGTCTTTTCAGGGAGAGGATTACTAATTATTTTTCTCTTAAACCTAGAGGAATTATTGTGCAAATCTGAATGACTTTTTTGAGAATGAGGTTGAAAAAGAACTAAGTACCATCTCTTCACCCTCTGAACAATTTAGTGAAAGCATCATGGCTTCCATTTCTGCACATTTGCCTGTTCTGCAGGAACTAACATCTCCTTTTCAAGCCAGGAAATTGTAGCCATTCCTTTATTATTCAACAGATCCTATTGAAAGCCAACTACCTGTGAGACGTTATTAACGGCAATAGGCATCACCTTCAAAAAGATGGGCAAGAATGGAGCTTACATGCTAGTGGCAGGGGAGAGGGGCAGATGAAATCAGTACAACAAATCAATAGTGATAAGGGCTATGAAGAAAATGGAGTGATGAGGCAGGCTACTTTAGATTCATGGATAAGGAAAGTCTTTTTCAAGCTGTAACTTGAAAAATAAGAAGGAACTAGGCATGTAAATATGGGGGTGGGGGTGGGGGAAAGCATTCTAAGCAGAGGAAGCAGCCAATGCAGAATCTGGGAGGTGGGAACAAGCTGCATGTGGTCAGGAAGGCTGTTGTATTACAGCTGGAGCAGAGTGGGTGAGGGGAGAGGCAGAACATGAGCTCAGCAAGGTGGCCAGGACCAGATCGTATAGGGCCTTGGGTTTTATTTGACATAACGTGAAAGTTTCAGAGGGTTCTAATCAGAGGTGTGCTGTGATCTGGTTACCTGTGGGAAAATAATCCATCCTGGCTGCTGTTTGTATTTGGGGGGTAGGAGGACACGAGTGGAGGCTGGGAGGAGGGATTTGTTTAGGAAGTGCATTCATTACTTATCACTGCATAACAAATTACCCAACACCCGGTGACCAAAAGCAGCAACCTTCGTTTATTATGTCACGTAATGTCTGTGGGTCAGAAATTCAGGAGTGGCTTAGCTGGGTGGTTCTGGCTCAGAGTATCTCATGGGGCCACAGTCAAGATGTTGGCCTGGGCTGGAGTCATCTAAAGGCTCTGCTGGGCCTGCACAAGCCACTTACAAGATGGCTTATGCAGAGCTGTTGGCAGGAGTCTGTTTCTTGCCACATGGACCTCTCCATGGGGTTGCTTGAGCGTCCTCATAACCCGGCAGCTGGCTTTCCCCACAGTGTGTGTGATGCAAGAGAGAGAGAGCATGCGCGGGACGCCGCCATGCGTTTTAATGACCTAGCTTTGCAAGTAACACACTATCATTTCTGCAGTTTCCGTTTAGTTACATAGGTCGGTCCGATTCATTGTGGCTGTGAAAATGAGGAGGCCTGAATTACCAGGTGCCATCGTGGAGGCTGGCTGCTGTAGATGGCTTTCTGGCTGCTGTAGATGGCTTTCATAGCAGTTGTCCAGGTGGAGGGGAAGGCAAGAGTAGCCCAGCAAAACTGGACTTTAAAGGCACATGTGCAATGGAAACCTGTCTAACTAGAGATTCGCCTCTGTCACTGGCTGCTTGGTGGCCTGCTATTTGCAATTAACTCCGCAGAACCAAAAGATACTTCCGGTATCGACCATTGTTAGACTCTGAGGTGTTTTAGCCACATTGTAAAATACGTTTACTTGGCTTAATTAGACAAATCTCCTGTGATTGGAAGTGACCGAATGATACAAATTTTGTGTTTTTCAATAATTTAAATAATATTCCAATCTCTTGAGCAGACCGGAGGAAAAATGAATACACTTCTATTACATTTATATTTTTGTAACACCCATTTTCCCCCTAAATTGCCTACTGGTTTTGTTGTTTGAACAGGCTTGATTTGTCTCCTGCCAAGCAGTGCTCAATAAACTGTCATTCCTGCAGCTCCTTAATGGGAAAATGCTGTAAGAACTGTAAATCAGCAAGATACCCCTGGCCCTGGAACTTCTTCTGTCAGTTTAGTTATAGAAGCACAGGGCAGGCTGGTGTCTTCCAGCTATTGCAGTAGAATTATCTGTCAGAGGTGAGAATTAATTTAAAAGAGCCTAGCTGAAAAGTGATCTATTTAATTAGGGGAGTTGTCCGTAGCTTTAAATTAGTTTCTCAAGTGACTTTGTTAACTTTCTTTTGTTCTAGACAAATGAAATAAATGAAAACCCAAATCATTGGAGAAGCAGCCTTCAGAAGGGAAAAGAAAAGTGTCAGCAGCCGTTACTGTAGCTGTTTGACCAGAGAAGACTCGTAAACTTTTATTCTGTGCAAAGCTGGGCACCTTTGGTGCCAAGACTGAACTCAATGCTGTTATTCTGTTGATTGTCACATGTTAGGAATAGTTCCAGGTTTGGACAAATTACATTTTTCCCTTCTCTGACTCCAACGTGGAGTAAAAATATACTTTAAAAAAGAAACAAAACGATTTTGTCACAATTTTGAAAGAATGGTTTTTACTGTTTAAATTCAGTAAAGGTTTACTGTTTTAAAGATTTTGACCGTTAAAATTCCTTCCTACCCATTGATAAGGCAGTGGAAGGATGAATAGTGTAGCTCTCGAATGTAAAAGAGGCACACCCGCCGCAGTGAGCCCTGGGCACAGAACCAGAGCTGGTGGTTCCCAAGGTCATTTTGAGTAAAATACGTGTGTCCTCAGGCTGTGAGTGTTAACGCCTAGATTCCCGCATGATCACGCAGCTTCCCTACGACCATCCTCGATGTGTTTATTTGTGTTTAGTGCCAGCGAGTGATGAAGAGGAAGGAGCAGTTCTTTTTGACACCTCAGGCAAAGCGGCGGCGGATCCCTTTGACACATCTTCCGGATCTGTGCAGCTCATCGCCGTAAAACCCACGGCCCTCCCCGTGGTGCACCCCACCTCGGAGAGGAGCCAGGAGTCGGCAGTCCTCAACGGTGAGGTGAGCACCTGGGGACCCAGAGCAGAAGACAGCCAAGGCAGCCAGGAGCTGCAGCTGGGACTCGGGGTAGCTCCCGTCCACGTGGCCATTTTCACCTCTGCATGGGCTGGCCTCGGCAGATTGAGTCAGGACGTGCATCACCAAAAAACGAGTTTGTTGGGTGGTGTTTTCAGGGCATGTTTTACCTTCATTAGATTTTCCTGAGTCTGAAAAAAATTTGTAGCATATGCTAGAGAATGATGATTTCACCAAAGGAAAATGGGTGATGGATGGATGGATGGATGGATAGATAGATGGAATTTAGGGGAGACCAAGAGAGCAAGTTGGGTAGAAACTATCTGTCATTCCTCTATCCTCTGCAGCAGACTGCTCAATGGGCTAAAGATGTTTGTGAACCTTTAAGAACATGCATATAGAACCTGCATGTGAACATTTACGTTACACATGTGTGCACAAACACATATTTACTTAAAGAAACTGAAGCCAGAGGGGTCAAATGGCCTGCTCAAAATCACCCTGCAGGTTATTGTGACAGCTGTTATGTTTGGGTCCCCTGGGTCCCTGTCCAGTCCTTCCCTCTCTTTGACTTCCTGTGGCCCATCAATGAAAAACAGCATTGTGCTTAAAAGAATATGGACTCTCAGGCCATACTGCAAGGAATGGAATCCCAGCTCTTCTCTTACTATCTGTGTGACCTTACACAGGTTAATTCATTTCTCTGTGCCTCAGTATCTCCATCCATAAGATGGAGCTGTTGTGAGGATCAAATGAGTTAATCTATCTAAAGCACGGATAACAGTGTCTAGCACTCAGTAAGCACATTATGATCATCATCATCATTAATTAGTCAGCCAGTGAGCAAGGATTCATTGATCATGTACTTTATGCCCCTTGGCTCTATCATTTAGGAACCAGCGTGTCTTCTCAAAGCCAATCACACCCGCTGAACCTTCCTTTAGGCACAGTTCTGCCACCAGACATGTGAGCCAAGTTATTAGAGCCCCTGAGGTTGTCATTAAGGCTCTGGTGACTGCTTTTGATTAGGACCCTCTGCCCAGTTATGGACTCAGGTGATGGCCACCATGCCTGGATCTTTTCATCCCAGCTTAGTGATACAGATGTTGCCGGGACAAATTCCAAATCTCAACTAAATTCAGTGTACCGACCGCTCCCTTTACCTGCTAGACTCATCACCCTGTCACAGATGGAGAACAGATAAGCATTTTCCCTGGCCAGTAATGGATACTTGTTACATTTTGGCAGTTAAAGGAATGGGCCTTGGTGGCATTAGGATTGGAAATGAATGCTGAACTGTCCTCTGTAATTGGTTCTCTTGTGGGGTTTAGGGCAGATTGTCTCACAACTTTCTTCTTCTCTCTTGAGTGGTTTGTTTAAGTGAAGAAAGCACAGCCCAAAGCCATGAATTGTGCTTTTATGTATCATGGGAAATTCTTGTAAAAATCATTTTAAAGCAAACATAATAGCAACATAAAAAGTTGAGAAAATAAGAGAAAAATCACTGTAGCTTTACTACCCAAACACTTCCCGTTTTCATCTTTACATCTTCAATTTTGCACCAAGCTTTGGATCAAACTTGTGTATATTTTAGAATCTCATCACAGACAGACAACTTTGTATCTGTATCTTAAGCATTTGCTGTGTTGCTGTTGTCTTTCCAATGATCATTGGTTGCAAAAGCATACCGTTCATTAGAGGCATGCTATTGATTCATTGAGAAGGCATACCATTGATTGGAAAACTCATCTCCCATTGTTCAAACCTTCCAGGTACTTTTTGTTTTTTAGTTTTAGTTTTGGTTATTATAAATAACATGGCAGTGAATAATTTCACCCATGACTTTTTAAAACATTTTATTTTGAAATAATCTTAGACTTAGAAAAGAGTTTTAGTAATAGTATCTAAAGACTCTTTACCTCGCTACCACCAATGTTAACATTGTATAGAACCATAGAATAATTATCAAACCCAGAAAATTAACTAAAATCCTTTTCCTGTTCTAGGATCCAGGCCAGGATCCCCCATGGCGTTCAGCTGTTTCCTTAGTCTTCTCCAGTCTGGGATAGTTCCTCAAGCATTCTTTGTGACCTTGTTTTTGTTTTGTTTTTTGTCTTTCATGACCATTACTCATGAAGAGTACTGGCCAGTTACTGTGTAGAATGTCTCTCAATTTGATGTTTTCTTAGGACTAGATTGAGGTTATGCATTTTTGGCATAACCATGGGAGTGATGTGCCCTTCTGTGGGCATCATACCAGGAAATATTTGATATTGATATGTCTGGTTATGGGTGATGTTAACTTCCATCTTGAATCTGAACCGCTCACAGAATGTTGCTTTAGGAGAGATTCCAGAAATGGCTCTAGCTTTTTCTCTTTATCAGTTTCCTCAGTTGCAAGCAGAATGAGGGAACAATTAAGACATCGTGTGAAATGTGGCCAACCTAAAAATATCCCCCAGGTTGGGGACATCTTTGCAAAAGTTAGGAAAAAATATCTCCCCCATTTATGTTTCTTCAAATGCTATAAAAATAAAACATCTAAGATTCAGCCTTCTGTTAGTGAAACTTGGGCCTCAGACTGTAAGATGATACGTGTCTTACCACTGGGTGAATTTTCCTTTTATGAATTACAGGGATCTCTTTCAAAGATTATTTTAAAGAAAACATAATAACAACACTATACATGGTTATGTTAAAGAGTTAAGTCTGATTACAAATAGCACTATTGGTTCTCCATATCATCCAGTGTCAAACACGTTCCACCATTCGGCTCCATTCGTGGGTGTAACATCCTCATCATTTGTTATTTACTTAGCATAGTTAGCTGCTTGTATCTTTGACAAGTCAGAAGGTATTTTGGCCATGTTCCTTTCTATAGGACCAGGCTGCCTTTGTCCTGTAGAGCAGGAACTGGTGGCCATACAAATGTGGCTTCAAAATTTCCTCTCTCAAGAAGGATATGGATAGACAGAAATAAGCTCTCAAATGCAGGGTGATCAAATGGAGAGACCTTGGGAGCAAGATGTGCTCTCCCACTTCCGAACCCATTCATCCCAGCTCCACCCATTCAAAAACCATCTGTCTTGTCCAGCTGGCCACCAGCTGAATGTCCAGGAGAGGCCATTGGGTTCCTCGGGGCTGGAGTTAAGAGTCCAGGCACCAAGATCTAGCTGGGTTGCTGAGTCAAAGACTCCCATACAGGGGAACCAAAAAGGTGTAGGTGGGATTAAGGCCCACACCACAAAACTAAAAGCATGGAGTCAGGCCTAGGGCTGAGAGGCTCCAGTAGACTCAGTTGAGCAGGAGGCCCTAATGGAAGGTCTCAGGCTACTTAAGTGAGTGCCAGATGCCATGTTGTTTGTGACCCACCGTTGTGTGGGCTGGTCTTGGAATGGATCACAGATAGATATGGCTGGCTCAAAGGACCAGATATGAAGCCTAGGATGGTTTTTCCTGGAGTTGTGACCCTCTAATAAAAGCCTTCCATCTGTTGGCTGCACTACATCAGGTGTGGGCCTGAGACTGTCTCTCTCTCCAGGTAAACAAAGCCTTGAAGCAGAAGTCAGACATCGAACACTATCGGAACAAGCTGCGCCTCAAAGCCAAGAGGAAGGGGTACTACGATTTCCCCGTAGTGGAGACAAACAAGTCTCAGACGGAAAGGAAAAAGATGTACGAAAAAGCCCAAAAGGAAATCGAGCACGTGTTAGATCCAGACCCAGAACTGTGTGCCCCATTTGCTGAATCTAAAAACAGGTGCGGTCTCTGAGGGATTCTCTGAAGGTCGCGGTGCCATTGGTGGGATGAGGGCAGAGGGTGCAATCCAGTCCTGGTCCCTCGATCTGTTTTACCTTAGGGCTTGTTTGCAGGCTGCTGATCTGGACCATGCTGGTCTGTGCAAGCAGGTGCTCCATAATGAGTCAGGAAGACAATGAGATTAAAGCTGCTAAAAAAATAAATACTTGGGCAGACGGCCATAATTGCCCTTTAGCTTAATGATATTTTCAAACCATAACTGTTTCAGAGCTGGGTGAAGATACAATTATCACCTACCTGTTTATGCAACTTCCAGATCAAGAGACATTGTACTTTTCAATTATTTTAGTGGTTCTTACATAAGCAAAGCAAATTTCATGCTTCACCTTTCCATTCAGCTTCACTAAGTATTTACCACATAGCTACTCAGAGCTCCGTGCTGGATCCATCTCTTTAAATCATAGATGTTTTCATGCATTTAGCATTTATTGTTACCTAGTATGTATTAGTCACCATGCAAGATGCTGAATACTGTCATGGTCATGGTCATGGATGCTCTTTCTCATTCATTCATTCCACTCAGTTAGCATTTTAGGGAGGACAAGGCAGCCCACTTGATGCTCTTACATCTGATGGGAGAGAAAGATAACCACCCCAAAGGTTTATTACTCACAAGTGTGATGGGTGTTTGACATGTGAGGTGTTGTGACAGTCTAACAAGGGGGCCTGACCTAGTGAGGGCAGGTCAGTCCTGGTGGTTTAAATGGGCATCTTTTTAAACCTTGTTGCTGAGCAGAGTGTGACCTTATAATGGGTAAAAGAATAGAGGTTAGCAAAGCTATATGTGCCCATCTCCCTTCTTTCCCCCTCCCCCCCACCCGGAAGCACTTCTCTATGATGGAGAAGCATTTTTAGGATTTGAGACCATCTCTTTCAAATACACATTGTCCTTGGCAACACGCTGCTTGGCATGTGTCCTGTCTGCTCTCCGACCCACCCCATAGCCTTGGCAGATGTACCTCCATAGACTGGGTGGCACACAGCAAGCAGTTCCTGGCCTCAGTGGGTATTTAGTAAAAGCAAAAATGACTATGGGACAGGATTGGATGGAAGCCACAAAATCAAGCTGGGAGGTGGGGCCAAATTTTATGAATGGAACAATTTCTTTTCAATGACAGAAAGAGGGAATTCTAAGCCAATGCTTCATTTACCACGCTGCTAATTAGGCTTGGTGGGTATGACAAGCTAGTGACGTAAAATTGTGACAAGGATCACAATGCATGTGTCACCGTGTTGATAACTAGGAAAAGAAAAGAAAAAATGGATTTTATGGGGAGGCTAGGGGCTTCATTAGCTTTTACTTTGCACTTTGAGACCTTTTACTTCAGCAGTCTCTTACAGGCTGATGTGGGAAGTTGTTTTTTGTTTGTTTCCTGCTGACACTCAGGAAATGACTCAAATATCATGTGCAAATCAGAGGAACTTAGCTTGGAAGCTATTTGAAAAAAATAAATAAATATTTCAGTTGAGGCTTTTTAGAAGGAGAATAAACAAAACCTTTTTTCTATAGAGATACATCTCCACTGCCTGGCATAGGTTCGAGTCCAACTCTTAAGGCCCTTTGATGGCCTGCTGGTCAGTAAATGTGTGGGCAGTTCTTAGTACAGGTCTGTGGAAGAAATGAGCTAATGCGCTCAGGCACCAAAAATAACATTAAAAAGGTTTTGGGCTAAAGAAAAAAAGTGGATGACCACAAATCAGGTGGGAATGGACATGAGAGCAACCAGAGTTGAGATGTTATGTCCACAGTGTTATTCATGTTACACTTGGCTCTTGACTCCAGCAGCTGCCTGCTGTGTGTCGGTTGTTATCCCAGCTCAGAGTTACCTGGTCGTTGCTGTTGGCAGTTCACCTCTCCAGAGGTTTTGCTCTCGGTGACCTAGCCCCTGTGATGTACGTGCAAGGGAATCGTTCTCCAGCCCGGAGGCAGCATCAGTAACCAGAATTTTACCCTGAGACCTAAATAAATCAACTAAAAGACCAAGTGTGGATTCCAGTGTTGACCCATCCCCAAATCTTTTAGGAGGGTTTTCACAGCTTTTTTCTTTGAAGTCAGAAGAATGCCCCCCTCCATTTTTATGTTGTAAATGAGACAGATGCTGTCAGAACCCCCACACCACCACCACAGGTCCCCTAGGCTCCCGCTGCACCCATACAGGCCAGCAGCGTCCCACTTCCTGTGAGCATCTAGGACTCTGACTGGAGGGCTTTTCCTTGAGCCCCGATTAGAAGTGTCAGTAATTAGCTTGCTCTGGAGCAGCCTCAGTCGGCGACAGAGGAACTGATGAATACCCGTGGCAGGAGAACTCTGGGGTGTAAGCTACACGTTTTCTAACTTCTGTATTTGATGATTTGACATTTGGGGACTTGCTGACCCGGAAGAAACTGTCCCTACCTAGCCAATTCCTGGAAAAGGAAAGGGCTCACTTGCAAGTGCACGTTTTCATATGCGACCCAACAAGCTGGAGCCCGGAGCCCAGCTGCCCCCTTCACAATGCGTTCTCACACTCTGAGCCCCATTGCCCTGCTCTCATCACAGCAGCCAGGGGCCAGCCAGCTAGGGCCAGCCCCTGTGCCCCAGAGTCAGCCAAAATTATCCACATGTCTCAGCCAGGGAACCACCAAAAAAAAAAAAAAAAAGAAAAGAAAAGAAAAAAGAAATTATCCACACGATCCAATCCTAAACCAGCTTAGCCTGCCTTGCCCATTCCCTCCCACAGAAACCACAGCAAAGCCTCCTAGCCACATTTTCCCCGCCCTCTCTCTGCCCTGTGACCACCCTGGTGCCTCCCTGGATGCCCTGCACCTCCCCGCAGTGGCATGGCATGCCCCTTGCTCCTGGGATCTTGAGTATCACAGGCTGTCTTTTCAGTGTCAGTTCATCTGATCTGTTGGTCTCAACATTCCTGAAAAAAAAAAATAAAACCTACATTTGAAAACATCTTGGGCCCACGCTTCTCCAGGGAGCTTGAGCCCCAGTTGCCCAAAACATTGATCTGCTCTACATCATTCCTTTTCCTCTGCCTGCTTCCCTTTCCACTCTCATTTTCCCACTTCCTAACGTGTGTTTCCTACAGCCCTCTCCCAAGTAAACAGCTTGCACTTACATCCTCACAGAGCCTGCTTCTGGGAGACCCGGCCTAAGGCAATAACTCATAAAGACAGCCTCCCTCTCAGTGGCTCCCTGGGTTTCCATAGAACCCAGTTTGGGATCCTCTTTCTTAAACTCTGGTGGGATTAAAAAGCTCCTAAAAATCAAAATACAATTTATTATTATCCACCCAGCAATTTTTTTCAGTGGTAAGAAACTTCTCAAGTTTGCAAATTTCAAAATGTATTAACTTGGAAAGAATATAGCAAAATACCAACAAGAAATGAATACCCATAATGGAACTCTGATTAAAACAAGTAACTTGTCTACCTGACAGCCTAACTTATTTTTAAGCAGTTGCCTGTATACCAGGCATGCACTGCTGGTCTGGTCAGTTGAGATCCATGTGAACCTGCAGCCTGTAGGCTGTGTGTCACAATGGAGCATTGTCTTTGATGGACAAGGCAGCTGAAGTGCACGCCAGTGTCTAAGCGCTTGCTTACATCCTTGGTGCTTGAAAGGGCATACACAATCTCACTGCTGTATTCCTAATGCTTCCAAAATAACCCACTTAAATGTCAATGACTAATCCTGGTATTCACTCCCCCACCACCCTCATTAGTAAATCTTTTCTAAATGGGCTAATTGGCAATCTCAGGACAGTTTTGAACTCTCCTTTAAAACAAACAAACAAACAAATTATTTATAATTAGGCCAGGGATGAGAATTCTTTGGGGTCTGCCTTAAAATGTGAAATCACTCAGAACAGATTCTGTTTCACACGGTCATGCACCATTCCTAAAGGAAGCCTCTAAGTGCAGATAACTATAGGACATGGTTTGTTATTATTAGGTTTAAACTCTTATATTAATTGGGATTCCTTTGGTTGCAAATGATGAAAATCCAGCACAAACTGGTTGAATAAAAAGGAAATTTAGTATTGAACATAATTTAAAGGTCAAGGCTTCAGGCATGGCTAGATCCAAGGAGTCAGGCGTCTCCCATATTTATCTCATTCTCTCTTCATTCTTTGCTGGCTCCTTTGCAGACAGGGTCTTACCTCATTGTGACTGCCAGCACCTCTAGGCTTACATCCTATCTTCTTGAAACCTCCATACCAGGAGAATACTTCTTTCCTGTAAGCCCTGGGACTCAAGTCTTATTGGACCAATGTATATGCCTAACCAGTCAATGTGGCCATGGGACTATGATGCTGTGATTGTGCAGCCTAAGTCACATGCCAACCCCTGGAGGAAGGATAGGCCACAAAGAACACCATAGTGCTCTTACCAAATACCGAGCAAGCAGAAAACACAGGTGCTCTCTAAATAGATATAAGCTCCTCGTGGGGAGGGAGGTCTATTAGTGTCTGTTTCATTCCCTAGGTTAATTGTAAGGGTAGTGTTTTGCCTTGGGAGTTCTAATGTTTGTTCTAGACTAACAGGCTGTGACTGTCATGCTGTGACTGACTGGGTGTATGATCATGAACAGGCATGTGGACCTGCCAGGTTTCTGGCTTCCCACACAGTCACTGAGAATAAATGCAACCTTTTCACTTTCAACCCATGAGTGGATAGAATCATAGAACCCAGACATAAATATAGATGGTATTTGAGGAATTCTCTCAAGATAGATGCTCTTAAGTGCAAGTTATTTCCAGAGAGAAACTTATTGTTGGACGAAAAGGAAGTCCATGATTTTACCCTCCCTTTGTCATTCTGCAGGATCATGTGAAAGTCACCTGGCCCCACTGGGCCTCACTCCCCACTCATAAGAGTTGCCTCTTGTGGAAGAAGAAAACCACAGCTAACAGCTCTCACTTGCTGCTGTTTCTTACCCCCTCCTCCAAAAAATAGTCTTCTAATGCCAAGTAGAAACATGACAGTGGTGACAAATGTATGTATCTCCAAGGGGGGAGCTGAGTGGAGCCTCTGAATGTGCTTGAAATACTCTCTGCCCAGATGGGCACATGGCTGCCTCTCAGTAGGTCACCTTTCCAGAGAGGCCTTCCCTGACCTCCCCATCCTCATCGTCCTCTGTCACATCTCCTGGTTTTCCTTAGTAGCACGTCCCACTCTGAAATTATGCAGATTGCCTGTCTCTCTCATGAGAGTGTAGGCTCTGTCTTCACCATGTTCTACAGTGACTGGACATAATAGTCACTCAGTAAATATTAGATGGACCAACAGATGGATGGATGGACGGATGGACATACAGATGGACAGACGAGCCCCAAATTGCCTCTTAGTTTATGGCGCCTTATCCCATACGGGAACCTACTGTGGTGGAAGTGGAAAAGAAAATCTGTCAGCTGTGACAGTATTAAGCATACTGTTAGCCACAGGGTTTATTAACACATCGTGGAACCCCGCCTGTGGAATCAGAAAGATTAAAGGCAACAGGAGGCTGCTGAGTCAACAGTCAACAAAAGCAAGTTTGTTCTTCTGGTGTTAGCTGTTTCAGGGGGTCAAGGGAAAGCCCCTGGCCTCGCCATTGGCAGGATTTTAGATGAGGTTGCAGTGCTGCAATTGATTGTAGTTACCATATGAAAGAGCATTTACAGTTCAGCCAAATGGTTACAGCATCTGGGAAAAAAAAATCTTTATTCCACTATTTCTGCGGCCCTGATGGCTGAGGAACAAACACCATCCATTCTGAGATTTGCAAAGCAAATCTCACCAAACCCTTCATTGGTTGCCTGTAGTTTGGATCAGTGGAGAATTCCATCTGTCAGGGCATTTGCTGCATCATAACAGTTGTTGAATTGTCTTCAGGCAACAGACGAAGAACTCTGTCTACCGAAGCCGGCAGTCTCTGAATAGCCCGAGTCCAGGGGAAACAGAGATGGACCTTCTAGTGACCCGGGAGCGACCCCGGCGAGGAATCAGGAACAGCGGATATGACGTAAGTCTCCGGTGGGCCCACGTGAATACAAGCTTTGTTTCCCCATATGTTTCTCTCTACTATATATTTGCGTAATCTAAAAATGCTGGGAACTCTTTTCTGTTATATTTTTCTTATTACCTGTTTTGCAAAGTAAGACTACGTGGAATTGCCAGAGTAACTAATGATTGCTAAAAGGATCTTGATTTCTAAATTCAACCATTTTATGCATAGTGCATTATTGACCTTACACTCAAGAGTTATGCTAAATGTCCTTAATTTTTTTTCCCCTCAGTCTTAGGAACCTTAGTATGGTGATGAGTGAGAACGTATTTAAACACAAGCTTCTTTTAATTCATAGCAATGTTGAGAAGTTGGATTTGTTCCTGATTTCATAACTCCTCGATATGCCATGGAAACAATGAGATGTCTAACAGAGTGATTTGGTGATTTCATAAGATGAAACACATGCTTATGTGCAGTGATGTCTCCAAGCTGCAAAAATTCTCCTAATCCCATCACACTTCTCCAGAGTTAGTTTGGTGCCCCCTACCACGTTGTTTATGTGTCGATGCACTCATGAGTTGCACTTGTGTGAACTACACTCTTCTGAGATATTCAATAAGCTTCACCCTGCCCCAGAATTTCACACAGTCTTGAATATACTCTTAGGTCTTATGAAAAATATTTCTTTCCCATTCTCCTGAAATGTTCCTCTTATAGTAAATAAAAATTTTTCTGTAGTAAGAGTTATGTTCAAATACATCTGGAGAAAGGTTTAGTATAATCTGTGGGGTAGTAATTTAAAAATGACACTTGATTTTTTTAACTCTACCATGCTAATTTGAAGGCAAGAAGTTTTTTTCCTCTCAGAATTGGTCATATTTTCCACAAAAGCTGAAAATGCGATTTTTTTAATGGTCCAATTAAAAGCGGAGATACTCTACATAATTTGAATTCCTAATGACCTTCCTTACATTTAAACTCTGTCTATGTTGATGATGATACCTTTATCTTCTATATCATTTTCTTTTATCATATAAGACAGTATGATAGTTCTGTTTTATAAAATTATAGATGCTTTGGGCAAATTATTATTTCTCTCCAGGTTAAATTATTCAACATTAATTTTTCTCCTCATAATAGTATTTCTTATACCAAACTCGGTCATCAATTTGATAAGCAGCCCATAGTTAAATATTGAGCATTTGAGTTTTCCAGTTAATCTCTCCTGACCAACAGTGAGTATTCTTCCTGGATGCTTATGGTTGAGAGAACTTTTTCTTCTTCTCGGTCATACCTGAGGTTTGATAGGACTTTTAATTTATTTCAAGGTCAGTAGTTATAGGTTTCTTGTGAGATGCTAGGCACAGCCATTTTACAGTTTGAGGAAATAGGTCAGAGGTTTCTCTATGAGTCTTGAAAAGAGAACAGTGAAGATTTTTTTCAGCCACTGTGCCATGACTTAGAGTACTCAATACTCCTGGAATGTTGTGTTAGTAAATTACCTAGAACAACAGAAGGAGATGATTTTCCAAAGAAGGTTGCTATACCCCTCACAAACATGTAAATATTCCAATCACAGGATACTTTATGGAAACACTAATAGATTAAACCACACACACACACACATATTTCCTTGAGATATACATGGGATCTCAGAAACATAAGCAAATACAAGTTTCCTTAAGAGAAGATGATCATCTAAGGAACAATTTTATGAATTTTGACCATTGGCTGTGAGAATGAAATTGCTTCCTATATTTCTTCCTTTGCTTTTTATTCTAACCATATGAAAAGTAGCTGTCATTTACTGATGACACTCTATAGACCAGGCTCTATTCTAGTCTTTTCATTTGTATTATCTCCTTGAATTTGCAGTCACCCATCGGGTAGGTCGGCATTCTCATTATGGCCATTGTCTAGATGGGAAAACCAAGGCACAGAGCAGTTAGGTAATTTGTCTGCCCACCTCCAAAGCCCATTCCCTTCACCATCACAAAATATGACATCCATGTACACCCACCAACCTGTATATCTGTCCTCACATAACATAATAAATAGTCTATATTTCTGAGTCTCTAGAAGAGGCTAGATGTCAGTTCTCACAAGAATTCTTGCCTGGATAACTCACACAAGCCAAAAATGGACCAACAGATAAAGTAGAAAAAGAGAAGAGTCATAGTTTTAAACAATGCATTCATTTTCTGAGCTTCTGATTTTCCAAAAATGCCAGGGTACTCCTGGCAAAAGAATCCATTAGCCCAGCAGTGAACAGGTTGTTCAGCTGGAAACATGTCAATCTTCCTCCTGGGTCAGGGGAACTTGAAGCTAGGCCAGAATTTCCAGTCATTTCTGCCAGATTAAGGAACACAGTAAAAACAAAAACCCTGGGAGATTGATTTAATGGTGAATTTTTCAAAAGTTGACTACTTTAGAGTCCCAACAGAAAAGCCTGCATGTAAAAAGAAGTGAATAAATAAATAACCAAACAAACACATGCTCCACAAGCCAATCTTAACCCCAGGACTGATGGAAGTCTGGATAGCTTCACAGTTTTTCCACAGAGCAGGAGGTAGAAGGAACTGCAAAAGAGAAACACTTAACTCCGAGGGGTTTGGGGATCACTGTGTTTTGTGTGAGTTCTCACACTCTTGATCTCCTAACAGCTAAGGATGCAACACACTCCTGGCAGTAACTATGGCTCCTCTGGGTAGTAATTTTCTAGGTGGAGACATCCCCTTTAGAAGAACATGTGATTTTAGAAAGATGTGCAAAATGGATCACTCCTAAAAGGCCAGACCGTATCATTAAACTAACTTTGGCATTAAAATTAATTCCTCCTAGTGCATAAAGTGGGTATGAGATAATGTCAGCTTAATATTTAAAAGCAAAAAAAATCTAGTTCAAAGTATTTATAAAATGTTATTTTCCAAATGAAAATCATATAGAAAATACTGAAGCAGTGAGGAAAAGAATATGGTCCAAATGTGAATTCTCAGGCAGAAGAGAAACCCAAGTGTGGATGGTCAATCAGCCTGTGCTCCCAGAGGACAAGTAATAATCAGGTCATTCCCCAGAAATAAAAATGCACCTCCTCAACCTCGACTTGTGTTTGGAGTTAGAAAATCTGCCACAGGAGTGGGGTCAGCTCTGTACCTTGGCTACGAAGGAGACTCTGAAACAGATTGTCTGAATTATTATACAACTTTGAAAATGAATGCTGACCTCTGAGAAGTGGAGAGCTATTGTGAGCTATTGTACTTCCCTTATACTCCAGTGCTTTGTCCAAGTTCCACCCGCCGGAGGTACTGAGAGAGCATTCACGACAGACTGTCTCGGACTTAAATGTGAGCAGTGTGTTGAAAATGTTAAGGATGATTAACTCATCGATGCCTCTCAGAAGTGATATTGAAGCAGTCACAACCATTGTTCTCATTCCAGAGGCCTTCTCCAGGGAAATGTTTTGAAATGTTAGTGAAAACCAGATGATTTTACAACTGAAACGTATATGCAAATCTACAAAAAGGGGGACAGTCTCTATCAGGCAAGGTTCAGTTGCAGAAAAGATCAAGCCATTTAAACAGACAAAAAATGACTGAGGAATTCGATGTTCCCCTCATCGGAGGGCTGGAGGAATGTTCCGGGAAAGGCTGAACAAAACCACGGGGCCGGCCCTGAGGCAGCGCTGCGGCCTGTGCCCCACGCAGGAAGGCGGGGCAGTGGGCTGCCCTGGACCTGTCCAGGAGCAGAAAGACGGGCCCTGCCCTGTGTCCTCTGTCCAAACTACGCACTAGTGCACCTGACCCACAGAGCCTCATGTTTCCACCGCCGCCGCCGCCGCATGGAGGGCCGGAGTGTGTCCGGTCAGCCTCAGCACTGCAGGAGTGCTTGTTGTCAAGAGGTTCCCAAATGCTGGTCCACCATCCCCACCGCGGGCACCAGGTAAAAGCAAGATGAGAGGAGAATTACCAAGCAGAGAAGAGTTTGGGAAGCAGCTGGGGAAGACGGAAGCAGCGCTCAGAACTCAGTCCCCAGCCACCTGTTGAACAGGTGCATTGTGTTGTGCGTAGTGGGGTGTTTATCTTGCTGGACTCTGGGCTGACAGTGTAACCAGTTCCCTTGGTTCCCCGTGGGCAGTGGTTACTGGAAAGCAGCCATAGAATCTAAACAGTGTTTCCTTGGGTTCCATTTGCAGGGGAGTGAAATAAGATCCGGAAAGCCCCTGGCTGCCTGTGATAGCTGATAGCAAGTCTGGGAGCTTCAAGATAAATGTGTAAATCCTGTTATTAGTGAAATTCTCTCCTGCTTACCCACACTTCCCCTCCTCCCTCAGCGTCTTGCAACCTCCGCATGATGGCCGGAGACCAGGGCAAAGCACAGAAGTGTCCTGGCCCAGCATGATGTTCCCAGTTAAGGGTACGGCCAACTTTAGGGTTCATTGAGAAGCAAATGGTTGCTTTGAGAGGGAGCAGGCCAGGGTTCAGGAGGGCCTAGTGGCTTCACTTGGAGCCAGGTACCCCCTACAGGCCCAGGAGCTCCCTCACACGCAGGCAGTTACCACTGGGCAGGAGACGAACAACTTCCCTTCTGTTGTGAGCACGCAAGTGCCATCTGCCTGCTGGTTCCCTCTGATTCTCTATAATCTGGAGGCCTCCTCTTGGTACCCACCTACTCTCTTGCTTCTCCTGGACTCTGAGACTTCAGAGCCTCTGGACCAGGGTGTCTGCTTACTGCAGGCCAGGTTTCCCAGCATGCCCTTGGTATGGATACCTGTAGGTCAAGGGAAGGAAGCAGGATTGGGCTGAGTTAAAAGTTGGGCTATGATACAGACACCGGGGAGCTCTGGAGCCCACATGGCCCTGCAGAATTGTCCTGAGTTTGTACCAAGATTCTGGGCTTTTGTACTCTAGTAAGACCAGTTAACTGTGTGTCTTTGAGTGAGGTGGCTCTCTTTTGCAAAGGACAGTTCTCAGGGAGAGCATTGGCATTGGTGAATGCTAGCAATGCCCAGGAGGAACAAGGGCAATTCCCAGTGGTATCTGAGGGCTGGCCGCTGGCAGTGTGCCCAGCAGCTAGGGGAATTCGTCCTAGAGTCCCGAGCAGCATGGCACAGTGTCCTCCACACTTGTCCCTCCCATCCCTGGTTCTCCTTGGCCCACATGTGGCCTTGAAACCCCTACTGGAGCTGGAAGCCAGCAGACAAAGGAGAATTGGGAATTGCTATCCCTTTCATAAGCAAACATGTACCGAGTGCAATGGAACCATTTGCATCATATCTGCATTGAACATAGGAAAAGTCAGCAACATGAAAGACAAAGAAAAAGTAATTTAAATATTGCAAAAAGTTACATTTTGCGTATATACTGTTCATATGTATTTCTTTTTACGTATTACTCCATAAGGTTGTACACATGTATGAGTATGTCGTAGTAGGTATAAGGGATTTTCAAAGACTTTACTTACTACGCGCGTTATACCTTCTTTGCTGGCATTAGCAGCTAAGCCCCGCATGCAATTCCACAGTACCACCTGTGTGTGGCGCTGTGGAGAAGAGAAAGATGGATTAACTCCATGCTTGCCCAAGGAGTTTTTCCCGACTAGGGGAGGACAGGTAGAGAGAGACACATGCAGTGTGCTACAGCAGTGAATGTGGATGGGAACAGGGAGTCCTCCTGAAGGTCTGAACCCACCTGTCCCACAGCCTCTGCCTGGTCCAGTCCCCATTACTCACCACTGCTGAAGCTGTCGAACAGCTGTCAGAGGGATCCTTGTAAAACACGCACCCTTGTTTCAAATCCTTCGGTAGCTCCCCAGAGCGTAGGGGTAAGACTCATGCTCTAAGCTTCTGGCTCAGGACTCCTCTGCTCTGGCCGGCCCGGGCACGCCCTTCCAGCTGAAGCTCCCACACCTTCAGCTACCCCTTGGCTCTGGGCTCTATGCCCTTCCAAGACTTGTCATCTCTGTGTCTTTGCACATGCTCATCCCTCTGCTCAGAACATCCCTTCCCACCTGCTTCATGCAGGCCAAGGTTTCTCGGCGTCAGCACTATTGACATTTAGGACTGGAACATTCTTTGTGTAGAGGGCTGTCCTATGCATGGTAGGACGTTGGCCTCTATCCTCGAGGTGCCACTAGCACCTCACCTCCTGACTGTGACAACCAAAAATGTCTCCAGACTTTGCCAAACGTACCCTGGGAGCAAACCCACCCCCAGCTGAGAACCACCTGTCCAGACAATGCTTTCAGAGCTTGTTTAAACATCTCTCCCCAGAATCTTTTCTTTAACCCCATGTCTGCAGGTCTGACTTAGATGCCTGTCCTTTGTGTTCCGGTAGCACCAGGGACTCACCCCAATCAAAGCCTTTACTCCTTGTCTTCCATCTGTATGTTTATGTGTCTTGTTTCCCCTGTTTGACTCCTCAAGGACAGGAATCATGTTTTATTCATCCTGGAAACATCAGCACTCAGAATAGGAACCGGCCCGTAAGAGACACAGTGTCTCTATTTGTTGAGCAACAGAACACTCAAGTGTGTCAACCAGAGGTGGTGACTCCTGAGCTGAGACTTGAAAGTATGGGGCAGATTTGTAACTCTGAGCCATAGACACATTTGGTTTGACTGACTTATCAAAACTGGAGACAAAGGTATGTTACTGTTTGAAGTTCAGGCTAAATGGTGGTCATCAGTTAGGACGCTTTGTCTAAAATAACAGGAAACCCAACCCGATTCATTCTGTCTTAAATTATTACAGGGACGTACAGGGTACCGTAAATCTGGGCTTGGTTTGATCAGGGCTCCCGGGCATTTCTCCGCATTCTGCAGCCCTGTCATTCTTCATGTGGTGCCTTCATCTACAGATTGTTTCTCTCTGGTGGGAATTGGCTGCAACAGCCTCGGGCCTCACACCTCCATCCTACTTTGACCAATGCAAGGGAGAGTTTCTCTTTTCCCAATCATAAAACAAGGTTTATGGGTTTTACGCTCACTGAGGTTAAGTGTTCAGTCGGTGTAGCATTGAGAGTAGGGGGAGGAGGGGCTCTATACTATTTGATTTAACCCAGTCAGACTCCACAGATAGAGCTGGGGCAAGCCCAGCTGACCCCCGAGCTGAGACACTCGAGAGGAGTGGCTGGGTACTGAGGTCATCATCCTACCCTTTTAAGGAGCAAAACTAGTACAATGCTCCCTGTCGCTCACTCTTGCCTCCACTTTCAGTCTCTTACCTTTAGTTGGCCCTCCATACAGACAAAGATCAACGTGGTGATGAGCCAGTGACCACTATTCCCATGGGCAAGGCTGACCAGACGTACCGTTTTAAATGGGACAGAAAAGAACAGAACTGTCCCATTTCAAAACAGTACGTCTGGCCAGCCTACTGACACCTTGTGTTTAGCCCAGTGAGACGAGACTGGCCATACGAACTGTCTGAAATGGGGCAGTGCCATCATTTTCTGTCCTGTTTAATACGGGACGTCTGGTCAACCTACATGGGCTTGGAAAGGCCTGGCTGCAGTGAGAGGTTGTGTTTTGGAGGCAGATAGCTTGGCCAAGAGGGGTTTTGTGAGTCTATCTGGCTTCAAGGGGTGAGGGAGGAGGAAAAGCAGGTGTGGGTTGGCGGCGGGGAGAGCCCGTTTCCTTAGGAAACAGTGTTGGCTCTCAGGTTGGCCTCGCTGCCGGCTGCAGTGCCAGCTCGGCCACGACGACGAGAAAAATCAGGTGATGATTCACCTTAAAACCAAAAAGCAAATTAGCTTCCCATGAGAGAAAGCCCCGCTTCTGTGTGTACTTTCACGTTGATTCCTTTTTATTTTTATTTATTTATTTATTTTGGAGGGTAGTTCCTTGGCTGGGAATCGAACGCAGGCTGCGGTGTTGAGAGCGCCAAAGCCTTAGCCACTACACCACCAGGGAACCCCTAAAAGGCATTTTGAATTCATTGAGTAGACTGTTCTCAGCATTCACACGGAGTACTGTGGAATGGTTGTGCCCATGGCCTCTGGAGCTGGGCCGCTTTCGGGTTCCAGCTCATCTCGGAACTGCTATGAATTTTGTCACACACCCAGGGATGAGTGTATTCTTCCCAGGGTGCCTTTCTCCAGCATGATGTGGCTGCCACAAAGGCTCTGTAAAGGATGCCCAAGACCTTCTACCCATGGCTCTGTGGAGGACAGTGGGTTAAGGGGGAGAAAGGCAAGAGCATGGAGCCAGTTCCTGACACCCCCTGCATGGACGAGGGTGTGTTGCTTGGTGAGCCATAAATAGTGCTGAGACTTGTCCATTTGCTGAGGACATTGAAGCACCTCCTTCTACCCTAGACGATCCCGCCTTATAGTCTCAGGGTAATCATGGGTCAGTCGTTGGAAGATTTTTTTTAAATGCCCCCCTTTGCTTAGAAATCTGTGAGAGCCCCTATCATGTCCTGTGTACTCACCTACAACACAGAAGCCACATGCTGTTTTCGTGTCCCTGGGGCTTTGAAGTTGCCGTGGGTCATCCCCGGGAAAGTAGTTGGAGTGAAATTAAGAAACTTGCTGAGATCTTTCTAAAACTCCATTTGCACACCTGTGGCAGGAGAGAAGTCATCAGCCCATTATTTTGAATCCCCCTACCTGTCCTGAGGGGTACCGAGTTCCCTCTGTTGTCAGAGAACCTTTTGAGGTGTGGGCTCAGCGGGAGGCTGCTGGCACCCCCGGGCCACGATAGCTCTTCTCCCAACAAGAGGAAGTGAGAGCTCCGTGAAGTGTGGTTTCCCAGAAGCAGCTTTATAAATCTGTCTCGGCTTCCTCAGGGACAGGCGGCACGTGCATGGGGCTCTGATAGCTGGCACAGGCATTCACGTGGAGAGAAGCAGTCTGTGATGTTGCCCACGGGACCCTGTTTGGTGGAGAGAAAAATGGACGTGGAGCCAGATCGATGCCTCATGGCCAGATGGCCCAGAAATCTACCTCGCTGAAACCCTCCCTGGGTCTTTGGGCCCTTGCTGTGAAGTGGCAGAATGGATTCAGAATCTGTCCTCCTTGCCGGGTGAAACTCTGACTGGCGCTGAGCTGAAAACCACTCCTGAGGCAGACGTTGGAGAGGGCCTTCAAATTCTTGTGCTCTGGGAAGTGAAGCGCCTGGGCGAGGCACAGCGACACAGCACACCCTTGTGTGGCCTGGAAAGCATGACCTTGTCAGACATCTCTACCCACTTTAGGGCTTGTGACTCAAGGAATTCTAGACTAAATGGCTCCAAGAGTCCCTCTTCATTGCACCTGTTCAACTCCATTTTAAATAAGACCGTCTGACTCCTTGTAACACGTGGAAAGCTTTCTTACTGGGAAAGACTTTTGAGCAGAAATTCTCCAGGCTCTATTGGAAGACTAGTTGCCATTCATTCGTTCCACAAGTATTTATTAAAGTCCTACTATTGGCCATTCAGAGATGTGGCGGGACACGTGACAAAGTCCCTGCCCTCATAGAATGTCTATTCCAGTAAGGGGACAGATAAGAAACACGTAAGTACACAGACATACTGTGGAGGGACGTAAACCAAGGCCAAGGCAGTGGAGAGCAATAGGCAGTGCTCTTTCTAGGCTGACCAGGGTAGGGCGTGTAAGGAAGTGGTTTTCCAGCAGAGATCTGAAATGTGGGAGCCAGCTAGACTGACCCCCAAGAGGGAAGAGCATTCCAGACAGAAGGAACAGCAAATGGAAGGGCCCAGAGGAAGACCCAGACTTGGGGAGCTCAGAGAGCATCAAGGAGACCCACGTAGCTAGATGCCCCTTCTCAGTAAAGGGTCTCAGCTTTGATGCCTTCCTTTACTTCATCCCCATGTCTCACCTACCAAGTCCTACCTTCACACTTTCAAAATACACCATGAACTCATCCACATCTTCTTTGTCCATGTCCATCCTAACCCAAGCCCCCACCATCTCTTCTCACATGGATTATTGCAAGCGTCTTCAGACCGACCTCCCATAAATTCCAATCACGTTTCTCCTCTGCTTAAAATTCTTCCAGAGCTTCTCATTGCCCTTTGAAAACAGTCCACCCTTCTGACCATGGCCTTTTAAGACCCTACGTGATCTGGCCCTTGCTGGCCTCTCCAGCCCCACCTCCTGACAATCAGGGCTTCAGCCACATCGTCTGTGCATTACTCAGCGCAGGGTGCCATCACAAAGTGGTACAGAGCTGGCAACGTAAAACCACTGCAATTTATTTTCTCATAGTTCTAGAGGCTGGAAATCTGAGGTCAAGGTGTTGGCAGGCTGGTTCCTTCTGAGGGCCATGAAGGAAGAGTCTGCTCCAGGCCTCTCTCCTTAGCTTGTGTATGGCCATCTTCTCCCTGTTTTCACTTGTCTTCCTTCTTTACTGGTCTGTGCCCACATTTCCTCTTATTATAAGGACACTAGTCATGTTGAATTAGGGCTCACTCTAATTACCTATGTAGAGACTTAAGCTCCAAATACAGTCACATTCTAAGACTTCACCGTATGAATTTGGGTTGAGGACACAGTTCAGGGCATAATAAACACCTTTGTCTTTTTCAAACACAAGCTCTTTCTCATCTCAGGACTTTTTCATAAGCTTTCCTGTGATTGTCACATGACCAACCCCTCTTCAGGGTCTCCAAAAATGTCACCACTTCAGAAAGTCTTTCCCTGACCATCCCCATCAAACTAGCTATAATGCTCAACCCATTTTGTTGGTTTGATTAAGGAAAAATGTATATGTCATAAAATGAGCAGGTCTCTAGGTTACAATTGGATGAGCTTTGACAAATGTGTACAAGGGCTGTCCAGAACAAATCCAGCCATAAATGCCTCTATTTTTCATATTACATGGCTGGATACTTTCCAGACAGCCCTTGTATACTATTGTAACGACCAATCTAATCAAAGTATAGAAGAATTTCATCGCCTCCAGAAAGTTCATTCATTCTTCCTTTAAGTCAGTCTTCACCACCACCCCCCAGTGGCAACTTGTCTGATATCTACCATCATAGTTTCACTTCTTCTTGAACTTTATGTGAATGGAATTATTCAGTGTGTATACTTTCGTGTCTGACTTCCTTTGCTTAATATTTATCTACGTTTATGCATCTATAGTTTTTTTTTTATTACTGAGCACTGTTCCATTGTATAATTATACCACTATTTGCTTATCCATCATCCTAGTGTTGGACATTTGGGTTGTTTCCAATTTGGAGCTACTTGAAAAAAATTGCTATAAACATTTCGTGTACAAATTTTATGAATATGCGTGCTATAGTCTGAATGTTTTCATTACCCCGAAATTCATATGTTGAAATCTTAACCCATAATGTGTTGGTATTTGGAGGTGGGGAATTTGGGAGGTGACTAGGTCATGAGCCCATGCTTGGGATTAGTACGCTTGTAGAAGAGATCCTACAGAGCTCCCTTACCTCCTGTGAGGATACAATGAGAAGTCTGCGGACTGCGATAGGGCCCTCACCTGACCCTGCTGGCACCCTGATCTTGAACTTGCAGCCTCCAGAACTGTGAGCAATAAATTTCTGTTTTTGATAACCTACCCAGTCTGTGTTATTTTATTCTAGCAGCGTGAACAGTCTAAGACAATATGTTTTCATTGATCTTGGATAAACATGTAGGAGTGACATTTCTGGATCATAAGGTAGGTATAAATGCATATTTAACTTTTAAGGACCTACAAACAGGTTTACAAAGTATATGTAAGCCATCAGTAGTGTGACAGTTCTACTCCTCAACCTCACCGACATTTATTATTAACCTTTTTAATTTTAGCCGTGCCAGTGAATGTGGAAATAATATAATTTCCCTAATTACTAATGATGTTGAGACTTCTTCACTTATTAATCTATCTGTGGACATTTATATATCTTCTTTTATTGAGGTGTCTATTCAAGCCTTTTGCCCCCTTTTTAACTTGGTTTGTCTTTTTGTTATTTATTTGTAGGAATTTCTTATAAATTCTGGACACAAATTCTAATCTTTTCTCCTGGTTTGTGGCTTGTCTTTTCTCTAGTTGTCCAATTTAAAAACAACAACAACAACAACAACAACAAAAAACAACTAGTTATTTTTATTTTTATTTTTATTTTTATTTTTTGGTGGTGGTTCCCTGGCTGGAAGTCAAACCCAGGCCACGGCATCAACACTGTAGTTTTTAATTTTGATGAAGCAGCCTTGGGGCTACGGAATGTGCTTCAGTACCCAGCACTAGGACTGTGCTGGAATATTTTCCAAAAAGAGGATGATTGGGGATCCCAGCGGGGCTGTAATTTCCTTCAAGTTTGTTCCTGTGGTGTTTCAAAGAGAAGCTGAAGTCACATGGAAACTTAGCCACTGTTTGGGCCTTCCTAGGTGCGTGGGACTGGTGTGCTCTTTTGAAAACAACATTGTATCAACTGAAAAACAATTATCGACTAAAGGGTTTTCTCACCAAAAGGATTTGTTCAGGAAAAAAGAAAAGGTCTCAGCCCATTGCATGCAGACATGACAAGACGTGTACACATTTCACAGCGTGCCAAGATGAGTACATGTATATATAATGGAAAGGAACAGGGAGTTACAGGAAGGGACAGTTAACAACCATTCAGCTTTACTGTAAGCATGGAGTTCTTCCTCTTGAGTGCTTGTGATGACAGAGAATGTGAGAACTCCTTCTGTAAGCCCTCGCTCCTCCGACAGACCGAAGTTATTTAAAGTCTCAGGCATAAAGCTTATCAGTTGAAAGGATCACAGATGCTTGCTCTGTCCAGTGGGCATCATAAAGCTCAATCCCAGGGTCCTATTATTTGTGTTCATGTGTGGAGACGATAGGGCCTAAATTTTTTCTAAATACCTGGGCGTTTGCTGCTGCGTTAGGATACATTCTAAGTATCCAAAATCTTAAATATTCCCTAATCCAGTAATTCTACTTCTAGGAGTTTAACCTAAGGCTAAATCCATGGTTATATGCAAAGTTTTAACCACAAGCATATTTATTTCATCTTTGTTTCTACAGTAGGACATTGGAAACCCACCTAAAATAGTGGACGGTTAACTATAGGCTGAAAGCTCCACATGGCAGAATGCTGTGAAATCATTTAGTTAGTCCCTGTGTATACATATATTTGTTGACAGAGGCATTTATGTATAATACTGCTGTATAAGAAAGAAGATTTCAAAATATATATAATGCAACTCTATTTTATTAAAAATACATGTGCACACGTAGGTATATATATAGTTCTATTTATAAAATCATTACCCAGATGGTTCAGTCTGAGAGCATTCAACAAACATAATTTTAAAACACTTCTGCTCCTTTACTCAGAGTGCCCAGTAATAGTTCTAAAATTCCCTTAATTCCTGTCCCATTTACATTCCGTAGCTGCTTCTGCCCGTCTCTGGAAAATCCCCACTGAAACCCCCTGCAGCCCCCACCCCTCCTGCCTGTTCGCCATCCCCCCACTTCCTGTCCCCATCACAAAAGCTGGAGAATCTGTGTGGCAAATGGGGGGCTCTCCGAAAAGGAGGAAGAGAGAACTGCCAGGGCCCAAACCCACATTCTGTGCGGTGACTTGCGGGGGGCGTGGGAGTGGGGGGGGTTGGCAATGCCCCAGCATTCCTGATATAATCCTGTTTTATATGCATGGAAACCATATGCACGAAGGTCACAATGTTAACTGTTGTTATTTCTGGCTGTAGGATTAGAGTGGATTTTAATTTTCTTCCTTGTGCTTATCTGTGTTTTCTAATTTTCTACCATGAACTGACATTCCCTGATTCATTTTTTTAGAGTTTTTATTGAAGTATATTTTGATTAGTTTGCAAGAATAATTTTTGAAATAATAGTTTCTCAGGGCTTCCCAGGAGTGTGAGGATGGATGGTAAGCTCAAATGAAGGCGGTTTAAAAATACGGCAGACTCTCACGTTAGCCGGCCCCTGTAGGGACTGGTAGACGCCGGATAAATGTAAGTAGACTCTCTGTTAACCGGAACTCGAGCAATTGGCACTCTCAAGCAACTGGCAAAATCTCGAGTTACCGGCAGAAAAACAAAACACATTCTGCCAGTTGCTTGAGTTCTGGTTAACAGAGAGTTTGCCCTAGAGTCTCTGTCCCAGACCTGGCCCCCAGCATTGTACCCAAGCCAACCATCAGTCAACACTGGGAAGTTTGTCTCTGCTCCTGTCTCCCCCTTTCTCACATAAAAAAGCAAAAGGTATTTTCAGAAATGTGCAAGTTAGGGAGAAGGAGCTGGGCGAGTTAAGCCAGTAAACATGGTATACCTTATCTAGAAAATGGGTACACCCGGACGGCCCTCAGGACGGATGAGGTAGACCTGTGGGGAACCCAGCACAGAGTTGGGACATCGCAGGCCCTCAGGTAGATCTGAGCACCTGTTATGTTCTTCCACTTAATGGTGACTGGTTTCCACTCAGGGCGAGGCTGTGGACATAAGCATGAGACACGGACCCCGCCCTACGGGAGCTCCCAGCCCCTGGGAGGAGGCAAATAACAACAATAATGGCAGCAGCTGATACTAATATTTATTAAATGCTTATTGCCTGACACTCTCCTAAACACTTTATTTGCATATTGATGCTTTTCGTCCTGATAGTAATCTGTGAGGTAGATTATTTGTAGTATGTTCTCCTGGTCACAGAAGCCTGTTACTCCCTCTGTCAGAGCCCGTACCTGTTGGATGGTAAGGGATGTGTTTATAGCATATATTTATACCTAGTGGGAGGAGCTTGAGTGCTGGAATCAGATGCTCTAGGTTCGAATCAACATATTTGGGCAAAATATTTTATCTTCCAATGCCTCAATTCCTTCATCTGTAAAATGAAGGTAATCACTTTACAGATGAAACTGTATAAAATGCTTAGAACGGTGTCTGTCACATACCTGCTGACACAGGTTAGCTGCCATTATTATTGTTCTTGTCATTAATATTTGTCTCCTTCTATAGACTGGGAGCTCCTTGAGCGCTGGGTCTCTAACTTATGAATTGTTGTATCCACACCTCCCAACCCAGGACTTGGCACAGGGCTGAAATCAGTAATTATCTGTGAAGTTAAAGAACACACGTATTAGTGCTCACATGTTTCAGGGTGGGGAGGGAGGCTACTGGGGGTGCGGTGAGGGGAGGATCACTTAATGAGTAGATATCAGATTCCCCCAAGAAGGATGACAGTAGAGGAATGTGGGCCTTTCTGGAGCAGATGGAGTCCCAGAAACAGGAAATGTGAAAACCAGAAGGGACTTCACAGACCATAGTTCAACCCGCCCACTTTGCAGATGAGCAGCCTGAGGCTTAGGGAGTTCATGGACTTGCCTGTGGTCTTGCAGCTCATTAGCATGGGAGGAAATTTGTTAGGGAGAGTGGGCCCTTTATCTTAAGCTCAAATGCCACCCCACTGGCATTTGGACAGAATTTTTTAGTTTGGTGCAGTCTCACAATGGTTTATTTATTGAATGCCAAGTGCCTTATGCTGAGCTCTTGAAAGACAGAGGTGGGGTGAGCTCAAGGAGCATCCAAACGTGAGCAAGATAGATATTAAACAAATTGAGTGTTATGAAGGGGAAGCTGAGGGGACAATGATCGCTCATCTTTTCATTTATAGATGTTGAGAAATTGAAAAAACCAAGTGAGAACAAGGGGAAAGCAGTTCTTCAAATCAAACCTGCTGAGATCCTACCTGGGTCAGGACTCCAATTAAATCCTCCCCCCATGCAAAATGGAAACTCTTTGTGGGGAATAGGAGGTTAATTTCCACTGGGACGTGATGGGGTAGATGCAGTGGGATCCTGGAGAAAGTGTCTCCACCTCCCCAGCAAAGGTTGTATCTCCCCACCAACCTGACTCAGAAAACCCCCACCCGGCACAGCCACACTCCAGGGCTCCTGGGAGATGGGCAAGCAGGCAGTTACCGCTAAGAAGTATATACTGTTGCCCTGCTTATGGCACAACTGTAAATTCACATAGTAAAAACCCACCAGTAAGACTGGCAATGCATAGCGTAGCCCAAGAGTGGGAGAAATCAGAGCTCACCAGAGTTTAGCATTAAACTGTCCATTACTTATGAGGGGACTGTTGTTGTAGGAGGAAGGGCAATGTGTGGGTAGCAACCAGCACTGATGAGGAAATGCAGGAGGCAATGAGGCACAGTAAGGTACCCAAGGGACAGGAACTGGGAGAGCCAGGCTCTGCCACTGCCACCTCCAGGTGACTTTGGCTAAGTCACTTAACCACTCAAGCCTCAACCTGTCCATCTGTAAAATGGGCTTGAATTAAATGGTCTCCTAAAGTCCTTCCGGGAACTTCTGGAATTCACTTCAGAATGTTCTGTGCATTGTGAAGACAATGTTTTTCTCAAGCTGCCTTCACTACCCTAGAAGGCCTCACAAGGCCTTCAGGAAGCACATTTCCCTAAAAGAACCCCAATGCAGAAGAGGCGCAGGGCACCCCCCCAGCCCAGGGTTTGCAGGCATGCACCCAGGCATGGGATGTCTTTGAATTCTTGTTTTTTATTGTAACAGTAACTTTGCATTCTACTCCATAACCTCCCCTTGCTTGTGTTAATATAAAAATAGTATCCTAAATTACTTACTGTAGAGATGTGTGTTGACAAATCTAGGCTTGAGGGTTGACAGAGAACCTTGTGTTTTGATCTTAAATTATAGCCAAGTCCTAACTCTGGGTGATAACAGGAAATGTCTAATTTCTTTTTTGTGCTTTCTGTAGCTTTTATTTCTTCTCTTATGTGCAAATATTTAAAATTGAAAAATAACAAAGTTCTGATCTTCCATGTATGGATTTTTAAGGAGGGAAGGACTTCCCTTTATGAATGAGTTTCCTGATGATATTTTCTTGCTTTGTTTATTCTTATATATTAGAGTGCTTTACACACAGTCATCCTATGAGAAATATGTGCAGTTGAATGAATAAAAGTAATAATAATGATGGCTATGATAATGTCTTTTATTTTTCTGTTTTTACCTTGTGCTCCTGTTCTAAACTCTTTACATGGATCATTTTATTTGATCCTCATACAACCCTTGGAGGCAGGTCTTATTATAATCCTCATTTTCCGGACAAGGAAACAGAAACATGAACAAGTTAAGTAACTTTGCTGGAACATCTTTTGTGCCCTGTCTTTTATCTTCTAAAGCTGACTGTTGCTGTGGCATCTACCCTGCACAGCAGCAGCTTGGCTGTGTCACCTTAGCAGTTCCTGATCTCTTGCTTTTGCCCTGAAGCTTCCCTGTCACTGTTCCGTCGGACCCCTAGGGGGGCCCTTTCTGCCCAGCAGGCACCTGCACAGATCTCAGAGTGCAAACAAGTCTCCGGGGCAACCCTTGTGTAACAGGGGCCTGGAGCTGGTAGAGAAAACTTCATTACATAGTACAACCCTAAATGCATCATACGTGTATGTATAGTAAAAAACATAGGTCTGTCTGAAAACAATCGAGCCATTGGTGCTTCTGTTTTTTATATTACATGCCTGGGTACTTTCTGACAGACCTTATACATAGAGTTGGGTACTATCTGGGTTTCAGACATCCATTGGAGGTAAGAGGGGACACCTACTTATGTATGTAATGGATGGAGAGCAGGGTGGCTCTGTGCTGATCTGTGCCAATGTATCCTTGCAGAACTCTCCAGACAATGGTAGCCATGGGCATACTTGAAATGATCACGGATTAACTACTCTCCCACCACCTCACCCATCAGGTTATCACAGAAGCAAGTCTCAGGCCAAAATCTGCCATGAAGACTTATTAAATAAGCATTCATTAGCAAGCAGGCATAAGATAATCCATGCAGCCTGCTCTGGAAGCTGATGAAGTCCCAGCTCTCTGCCCTCTTAAATACTGCAGCTACTCCTTAAATGGACGGGTCACTGGAGGAAGGCAGGAGAATGTTCTAGAATAGGGGGTCTCAAACATGAGCAGGCATCAGAATCTCCTGGTGGCTTGTTAGGGCACAGATTGCTGCTTCCTGCCTTCAGAACTTCTGATTCGGTGTGCACCATACTTTGAGGTCAGTGATTTTGGTATTCTTTCTGAAACTGGCCTCAGGCAACCAGCAATTCCCTAACCAATGGCTGGACCACTTAGGTTAGTCTAGACTCTAGAGCGCCAATCTTTGGGGTGTAGACTATAGAATGCTCTAGATTCTTGAACCTAAAACACCCAAGGGCAGAGACTGTTTCTAAAAGGTTTTAGAGAATATCATTAATGTCAGCAATGGAAAGGCATTTCTCATGGTCATTATGCTAATTAGCAAAGCCTACGGCATTGCTGGAGCTGCAGATAACCGAAGTGCACAGGGATAGCTGGAGTGTGGCCTTACTGATATAAAGCCAGGTGATTATCCCTGTTGTGTGAATTCCTGGATAGGACACCTAGGATAAAACTTAAATTAGCACATAGGCCTAATGTCACCTGTCTAAGCTGCACATTTTGGAGTACACTACAGGCACCATTTTGGGGAAGGAAAGTTAATTAACAAATCAATGGGCATTTGTTTGATCCCACAGACTGAACCTGAAATCATAGAGGAAACCAACATTGACAGAGTTAATGAGCCCCGGGGCTACTCCAGGTCCAGGCAGATGAAAGGCCACTCGGAGACCTCCACGCTGAGCTCCCAGCCCTCCATCGATGAGGTCAGGCAACAGATGCACATGCTGCTGGAGGAGGCCTTCAGCCTGGCGTCCGCGGGACATGCAGGCCAGAGCCGGCACCAGGAGGCCTACGGCTCAACACAGCACCTGCCCTACTCAGAGGTGGTGACCAGCGCTCCGGGGACCATGACACGGCCCAGGGCTGGGGTGCAGTGGGTGCCAACCTACCGACCCGAAATGTACCAGTACAGTCTGCCCCGGCCGGTAAGTCACATGTCCTGCCTACCTGCCATTGTTAGGTCAGTCTGCCCGGAGTATTCCAACAGGGATCTCAGAGTGAGGACTTCTAGTGGTAGGTCACCTTGTGATTTGCAGATGAACTTGACTAGGCTCTCATGTCACCCTCCACCCTAAGCCTTTTAGTCCTGTGGGCACAGGCACACAGGTAATCCATTTTAGGATGAATTGCCTTGCCAGCTATCCCCCTGTGAAGGGCTGACCTCATTCATCATGCACTGGGTGGTTTCCTACATTTCCAACTGTGAGGACCCATTTGAAATGTCAAAACGCATCTCAGAGCTGCATGTTAGGGGTCTGTGTCGCCTGTTGCTTCGGAGCAGACGCTCTGGAGGCAGGTCGCTTGACTTTAAATCGCAGCTCTACCTCTCACTACTCTGTCACCTGGGGACATCACTTAAATTCTCTGCAGTTGAAATCAACAAATAAGAAAAATAACCTGCTTTCTAGGGTCGTTGTAAAAATGAAACGAGTTGCTATTATATATGTGAGGTCTAGCAGAATGCTAGGCACACAGTAAGTGCTATGAAAGTATTAACTACATTTCAGTGTCTGAGAAAGCATCCAATGACAAAAAGCTTCCATAATTTAAACAATTTTAATTAGTTTGCATTTTGTCCATCACCATAGCGTCTACATATCTTTTTAAAAGGCAGACTTAGTTTTATAAGCCATGGACCACAATGTAGATTCCACCCTTGTAATATTTCATGGCCTACTCCCATGGGTTATTGATTGAGTTTTATAAATTGTCATTGTATAATATGTAATTACATAATAAAAGCTAGCATTTACTGTCTCACTGTAGCTAGGTACTGACATAGGTGCCATGTGTATGTTAACTCCTTTATTTAGTCTTTACTGCCTCTGAAACAGGTACTAGTTTATCTCAATTCTACCGATGAGGAAACTGAGGTGACAGACCTTGTTCAAGCTACACAACCAGGAAGGAGGCAGAGCCCAGACCCAAGGCCAGGCCGTCTGGCACCAGAGCCCATATTCTTGACCAGTATGCCATTCTGCTTTGTGCTATGTTCTATCACGTGGCCTCTCCATTCGTGTTATTTCTTTCATTTGCAATAGACTATTTGGGACACCTGTGGGCTTGTGGAGGCTTGTGATATCCCACCCCTAGGTCACTGGGATGTCTTCCCTTCCCTAATCCCCTTGTCCTTCTCTCTGTCTGTGCCCTCTCTTTGAGTATCATTCTCTTGCCTAATCTTTCCCTCTCGATTAAGCTTTAACAGGAGAGACCAAAGTTTGTGTCAAACTGAACCTCTGGGGCAAGGGTTGCTGTGCTTGGGTGGGGTCATCCTCATTGCAGGGACTTGTCCTTAGTTTGTCAGGTTCAGAGTTTCTGTGTTGGTCATTCACTCCAGGGTGATCAGATCTCAGGACTCTGATTCACGTTGATTAAGCTCACAACTGCTTTATTATTAAGAAAACTGACAGTCTTGCAGGTGGCCAGCATGCTAGTCAGTGGGGTATTTCATTAAGTAAAAGCCTATTTGGGGGAAGTAAGACAGTATCAGAAGAACTGGTTGGTCTTGAAGTGATCTTTCTTAGTCTGTGATAGGCACATCCTGAGAGTACAGTCAATGAAGGAAAAAGACGTGGGGCATCATTTTTTGCATCTCATTTTCTGAGATATGCATGGGATCATGCACAATTCTTAATATAATTTCTAAGCTAGAATAGGAGGCTTGGGGGGCAATGCCCAGATCTCAGGAATACAACTCTGTCTCTGCTGTCAGGGAACGTTGCTGGATACATTCAAAAAGCACTGCCTTCCAGAAGAGTGTCGGCAACTCTGGGGCCACCACTGGCCACGCTCCCATCAGCCTAGAGTCCAAACGTGCTTTTTTTAGAAAGTTAGAAAAATTCTCACTGAGCCTTGCAAATGTGCCACCTTAAAATACTTCCCCATGACAATCATATTGCAGTCCACAATTACGGTCTTTTACCAATTGTCCAGTAAATGGGTGCCCACCTTTACGGGGGAAGAAGGGATTTTCTAACTGAGATTTAGGAAACCCCTCCTCCTCTCACATGCACACACGCGTCTAAGGGTGCCTGCCCGCTGGGAAAAGTTACCTGTTTGCATTCTGCGTTCAATTTCATTGATTCGTGCTTCCTGATGGCCTTACATTGATCACGCCCCTGGATTTTTCTCAGCTCAGAGAAGAATGGCACTCGCCCACTGAATGGTGATGAGAGGGCTGCAGTGAGGATGACATTTGTGTAACATGCTTGGCACAAGTCCTGGCACCTAGTAAACACCCAGGACTTGCTTGCTGATGTTAATCAGAGTGCTATGTAGGGTGCCTAGTACATTAAATTACTCAATGAATGATAATCGTTACTATAAAAATAGTCTCTCCTTGTCATTGGTTCCCACTCATTATATCCCTTTTCCCTGACAGTTCTGAGAGTAAGAGCATTGTTCTGGGTACCCCAACTGAGTCCCAGAGAAACTGCACTTGTGTTTAGAGATGATTCTTGAAAACACCTGGACCCCCTCTGGCTGGAGGCCAGATTCTGGGGATCCGTGAAGAGATCTGGGTTTCAGAAAGAAAAACTTAAGCAACTGGACTGAGTCTTCCAACCAATGACAGGCAAGAAGGTGCCACAACCCACATCTTGGTTATGCCTCAATTTAATGAAAACCCTCTAAAAATTTCATTGCGGGACATATGAGAACTGAAATGGTTCTGTTGGTTATAATTTGGGATTGGCAGTTGTGCCAAGAAGGGCAAAAACATCAGCATAATATACTTTAAAAATGAAGCCACACACACACACACACACAGGAAAAGCCTTGAGAAATAACACAGCAGGGAGATGGGCCATCCAACCAGAACAGTATCACAGGAAGTTCTTTTGTTAGTCAGGTTTCATTTTTTTGCCAACAACGCACGTGGCCCCTATTTTCATGGAAAAAGGAGGAAATAGCTAACAATACGCAGTGGAAATGATGGTTCTTAACCCAAGTTCTTGCCAAGCCCCATTGTGCTATGATAATGAAGAAATTAATAGAAAAGGTGGCAATTTGGAATGATAACTGTGATTACTTTTTGGCTTCCCAAAAGGAAGCGCTTTGAGCTCAGCTGAAGGATAATGGGACATTGGTGGTTTTAAATGCACTAGGCCAGGCTGATGCATTTATGTCATGGCAGCTTGGGGTTTCTGCACTGCATTTTAGGTGACTCCTGATCATACTTTCCCCCTTGAATCTGTGAAAAATTTGGACTTGACACCTAATGACCAATCAGGTTTTGCTGGCAGCCATAACAGGTCTGTGCCAAATGAAATGAAAACATCCTGCACCCTTCCTGTTTGTGTCTGAGTAGGGGATTGTGGGAAAGGCACCATCTTTCCCACTAGAGGCTTTACAGATGCAACAGTAATAATAGTAACAGTAACAACCATGGTCGCCATCAGTTGAGCTCCCACTAAGCTGACCTTATTTCTTCTCATCTAACAACCACCCCGTGAGGTCAATGTGATTATCCCTGTATACTCAGTGAGGCTTGGATGTAAGGAAGCGTGCCCAAGGTTACACAGCTATAGAAGGGCAGAACTGGGGTGAGAACCTAGAGTTGACTCACTTCACAGCCCACATCGCCCCGCCCCCGGCCAGGTGAGCCCCGGGGGTGTCCTCCAGGTGCTGATGCGATTCTCCAGCACTTCAGAGTGTGATCCTCTGGTACGGAAGCTTACCCAGTCCTCATCTCACTCCTCTGGCTGCTGGGAGAAGTCCTTGCTTGCGTCTAGTCTGCAGGGATTAGCCCCGGTAGGGCACAGCTGGTCCTGGATCCGGGGCCTCCTGCCAGCAAGCTTTCTCCAAACTTCTCCCTCCCGACCTCCCCCGCTAATAAGCGTTCTTGACCTCTTTCTCTCTCTCTAGACTCTGGGGAAGGTGGGGGAAATCTGTGTTGCTGATTCCGGACTTTCCGAAAAGTGGGTACAGGTCCCTCATCTCTCAGATTCCCAACATTTTTATAGAATTTAAGTCCTTTGCTCCCCCTTCCCCTCCCCCAACGCAAGGCGGGACACAAATCTCCTTCTCCAGACCCATCAGCACCTAAACTCTCTTGCTTCCTCCAACTCTCCTCTACTTCCTATCCAAAGGGTGTTTTCCAATCTAGGGTCAACGTAGTTTAAATGTACCCCACTTCTTCCTAAACTCTTGCAATTCAATACCTCTGGTTTTTGAAACTAATAGGAACTGGCTCCTGGGCCATCTTCCATGACTGGGGCCTTCCTTCTCTGTGTGGAAGGGCCTTGGATTCAAGGAACTGGGCTTGAGGGGAGGGGGGTCTTGGTTACTATAATTACTATAACAAAACCTTACTCTGTCTCAGAAAGAAGAGATTACCTGCTATATGCCAGATATTGCACATTGACATGTGCAGTGGGTCTTTCAAACAGCCTTCCAAATGGGATATGATACTGTTATTCTCATCACCAGATGAGAAAGCAGGCACAGAAGGTCAGCTGCTTGACCTCAAGGATCAAAGCCAGGACCCAGCCCTCAAACCCAGTTTTGTCTGACTCCAGACCCATGCCCTCTGCACCACGCCACCCTTAGCTCAGAATTGCAAGATAGTGCCCTCAACTGGCTGTGTGATTTTGGACAAGTCACTTTACCTCTCTGGGCTTCAGTGTCTCCCTTTGTTAAGGACAGGGGTGTGATCTCAGTGTTTTCTACTCTTTTTCCATCTTGAGCCTTCTATGATTCCTGAGGCCTTGGAAGCCACCTGCTCTCCTGTGCAGTCTTGCTTTGTACCAGGAAAAAAATCTTCCAAAGAAGGGAATTCCCTTGGTACTTGTCAAAAGCTCAAAACTTTTAATCAGATCTTTTGGTGAACAGCTATAGGACAGACACAGGCATAGAAATCTTTTTCTTGGCTGGAAAACTGTATTAACTAGAGAATAAGCCTTCTAAGAGCCAGGGATAAAAATAGGTTGTCTGTTTCTTCTACCAAATAGCATAAGAGGCCAGAAGAAGAAAGAGGGGGCTATACACGCCTTTCTCTATTTTAGGACAGGCATGTCCTTACTTGTTGGTTTCTAGATAATAATGGAATGCAAAGCTGGAAGGACATCCAGGGCAATGATTTTCAAATTCTCTGCAAAACCGTAGGGTGCAGGGAAGTGTCCAGGGTGTCATGATGCAGGTAAGCGAAGGGCCAGATTCACCAGGACACCCCACCACCACCACCACCACCACTGACTTATTTTACAAGGGGAAAATGGAGGTGCAGAGAGACTGAATGAGATGTCTGCAACTGAATCAAGATGAGAGGCTGGGTCTCATCCTGAGTCCTGGATCGCTCAATATTCATTCAGCAAACAGTTACTTAGCACTGGTAGTTAGTTAGCAAACCACTTTGCTTGCTAAGGTAGGAGTACCAGGGTGAGAGAGGGTGTGTTGCTGAACCCCAAGGAGCTTAGATCTACACACTGACTTCCGATTTTGGTTCCCTGAATAATACTTTGGCATGCACAGCTTATCGATGCTCAAAAAATTGGAAATGCAACACAGTCATGTAGCTTTCCATGTTGATTTAGTCGGTAACTCCAGATCTGAGCACATGTTTTCCTTCATTCTTGTTCTGGAACGTTAGTATTGCTGATACACCTGTAGGTTGACCGTTATTTTCTTTGAGTACCTTGCATCCCGTGGTCTTCTCAATGCTGTTAAGAAGTCATCGGTCATCTAGCTGTAATCCCTGTGTAGGTGACATGCCTTTCTCTCTGGCTGTTTCTCTTTGCCTTTGGAATTTTGCTGTTTTACTACAATATATCTAGGTGTTTTATTATATTCATCCTGCTTGGGATCCATTGTACTTCCTGAAGTGATTCATTTATTGATTTTCTCAATTCTGGAAAATTCTTAGTCATGGCTTCTTCAAAGGTTGCCTGTCCTCTTTTTACATCCCCTTTGGGGTTCTGTTTAGCTGGATATTAGACCTCATTTCATCCTCCATATCTTTTACTTCTTTTTTATATTTTCTAGCTCCATGTATCTTTGTGCTTCATTCTTAGTCATTTCCTCAATTCCATTTTCTAGTTTATTGATGTTTGTCTTCATCTGTGATGAATCTATGAGTATTACTTAATTCCCCCATGTTGAGTGTTTTATTTAAGTAATTACATTTCACTTCTAAGCATTCTAATTATTCTTTTTCTGGCAGTATCTGTCTGGTCAACTGTTTTTTTAAAAGTTTTTTACATTGCTGTATTCTGTTTTATATCTAGAAATTTTAAACTCTCAAGTCCTTAAAAGTTGTTAATTGTTTGTTTTTTCTGCTTTCACTTATGTTCTCTGGTGTGTTTGCTGGTCTTTGATTATGAACTCCTGTTTGCTTCCCCTGAATCTGCGCTCATCCTGAGAACCTAGTTTAGGGATGCCTTTCTCCAAAGAGGACTTACAGTTGCTTCTGCCTGAGCCTAGGAGGGCTACCAGCATCCCTCCCTGGATGCGACCAATGTTAGCCCCCTTCCGGGTGGGTGGTGAGTGTCTGAGGTTGACCTGCTTCACCTTGCCCTGTCTCAGGGCTCAACTGATCGAATGGCAATCCAACCTTTCGCATTTGCTTACTACTCACTGTTTCCACCTCTGGTTTTAGCTTAGGGTTTTATTTTAGTTTACTGAGGTCTGCTTGTGTGGGAGCAGGGGGAGAATGGAGTCTTTGATATTTCCCTTGCACCTTGCAGTGCATCTTTGATGCATTAAAAGGTGAGTTTTACCCAGGATCTAGTTGCTGTTTAGTGGCTTGGCTCTTACAAGTATGTAATCTGCCATAATGCTGGAGGGAGAAGACTCGTTTAAAGAATTCTATTGATGGATTCCCTCGACTGCAGCTTTTGGTCCTGATGCCTTCAGGTTTAAAGTCTTGTCATCCTGTTCCTCCAGAGATCTGGCAGGTCATAATACCTAAAGAAAAACATGAACGAGAAGTACAAGTTAAGCTTCGTTTTCCCAGAGAGCATTTCTAGATTTCTTCTTGCTAAAGAGGGCTGTGGCCTGGCTCTCTGATCCTATCTGTCACTGACTGTTGTCCTTTTATCCCCTCACTTGTTGATTAAAGTCTCCACTTTTGTGATAGTTCCAATCCTTTATCTTTCAATAGTGCTTTATAGATTGTAAAATACTTAGACATATGCTGACTTGCCTGATCTTTGCATCGCCCTTCTAAACAAGGCTTCACTGCCCCATTTCAGAAGAGGACACAGAGGCCCAGAGAGGTCACCTGACTTGCTCAGGGATATAAACTCTGTTATCAGCAAACCGTGCCCTCTACCCAACACTCCTGACTCCAAGCCCATCGCTTTCCCCACACTAAGCCTGCTTTCCGTAAGTGAGAAAGTAACATGAACGAATGGTTCATTCATTCATTCATCTAATACTCATTGATCATCCATGATACAGCAGGCATTCTCCAGGCTCAAGGGTATAGCTGACAACAAAGTCCCTCCCCTCATTCCAGTTTAGTACATGCACATAATACATACATAAGCAACAATCGAGGCACACCAGGGAGAAGGAGCAGCATGTACAAAAGCCCAGGTGGGGGAGACACACCCTGGCAAAGAACAATGGAAGGACTCTGTGACTGCAGTAGCCCATGCAAAGGGGAGAGTGGTAGGAGATGAGCTGGGAGAAGGGGCCCGGGAACGAACACACTGAGGAAGCTCTAAGGCAGTGGGTCTCAGCCTTCCTAAGGCCACAGCCCTGTAATACAGTTCCTCATGGTGTGGTGACCCCTTAAATTATCTTCGTGGCTACTTCATAGCTGTCATGTTGCTCCTGTTATGAATCACAATGTAAATATCTGATATGTGTTTTCCGATGGGGTCGCGACCCACAGGTTGAGAACCGTTGCTCTAAGGGAAAAGGCTTGAAGAAGGAAGGGATGCCTGACCCTCGGAATTTCGCTTCCCTTTTAGATGAGAAGAGCCTGTGTGTCGATCAGTTGTGGGTTTTAACCGATGTCCCTCTGTGTGCTTGTCGCTTTCCCAGGCCTACAGGTTTTCCCAGCTTCCTGAAATGGTCATGGGCTCTCCGCCTCCACCGGTACCTCCTCGGACTGGCCCCGTGGCAGTGGCTTCTCTCAGGCGGTAACACATTGTTTTGCTTGCTTTATCTGGAATATTTGGAAAGAATTTGGTCCCGTGTACTCCAACCTGACAGATTTCCTTTATGCCCTGCCTCATTCCAGGTACATCACCTGTACAGATCACCACATGCCTGGGGCACCCCAAGTACCATGAGGGAAGTGGGGGCCATAGAGAGCTGACCTATTTTATTGTCATTTTAAACAGAAAATCTTGTAGAATCCACAGTTGAAGAAACCCAATGTCAACCGCCCCATACCTTGAAAGCCCCGTCTTTGACCTTGAGCATCTAAAAATCACTCCAGCTTGGGCCACCGCAACGGCTGCCTCGCGTCTGGGCGCCTCCTGCCACGCGTGTGCACCCAGAAGTCCCTCTGTTATTAGGGGTGGAGCCCCAGAGGGCTAGGCTGAAAGCACACGACCTCAGATTTGTCCGTTATGAAGCCCATGTCCAGCATTCTCTTTGCTCTGTAATAACATAAAGAGCACGTGTTTTTAATAAAGGTAGACAAGAAACACAAAAGCCATGAGCACTGGGAGAGGTCGAAATAGTCACTATGTCCGGGGCTGAGAGAGACAACTGGGCCGTATGTACCGGCCACTGCCCCGGCCCTCCTACCCTAGCCTCCCCACAACACGTAAGTCACACCCCATCTGTGGACCACAGGCTTCAATTTTCAGAAAACAGTGACGAAAAATGACTTTCCCTCCGAAACCTTCCTGCCCTCATTTCCAGCGGTTTAGAATGCTGAGCTGTGTGTAGACACCACCCCTTAGGGCCAGCCGATGGGGCGGGGGCAGCGGACCAGGGTCCCATCTCAGCTGCCAGTAACCTTCAGGCAAGCTGCTTCACCTGTCTGCCCCTTGGTTCCATATCTGTAAAACGAGGGCAAGGCCTAACCGATCTCAAAAGCTGTGGGCTTCCTCACAGGGAGCCAAGTTTGTGGCACGGAATTCTCCTGGGAGGGTTTTCTGCAGGAGGAGCAGATGCGGGGGACCTCCTGCGGGAAGCCAGGGCTGTGGGAGGGAGCAGCCTGGGAGGAGGAGGGAGGGATTGAGGAGGAAAGGAGACCCGGCCCTGCTGAGCCTCTCGCACCGCCCTGATGCCCTGACCTGTGGTCAAACGATCACAGCCTCTGCACTTAACCCGCCCTGGGGCACAGTACAGGGCTTCTCAGTTACTCCCCAGAGTTCTGGCTGGGAGGAGCTTCACGTCTGCCGTTGGTGGTAGCCCTGCCAAAGGCCAGCATCCGTTTCATTTCTTCTCTCAACCACCCGTCTCCTCTCATGTTCTTCCACACTGTCTGCCATCCTTGCCAAATACCAGGCGGTCACTGCCCTCTATGCAAACCCAAAGGATTAGACCTGGGAGGAAACTTCCAGATAGGGTCATCCACCCCTTTTGGTTAACAGACAAGGAAACTGAGGCTCAGAGTGGGGAGGGAGCCGGAACCCAGACCTCTGCCTCCATATCTGGCTCCCTTGCTGTGGCTCTAGTTGCTCCTGTGTGACAGTGACAGTGACAGTGCTTGCTCCTCTGATCAAAGGGTGGCCCTATGGGCTGGCAGTGCTGCCTGCTGTGGCTGCCTTTGCCTTCCTGCCATTTTAATTTTAGGGGAGCCTGGAGCCCCTTTGCAAAAGAAAAGACAGAGCCTGTGGCTAAAGTACCTTTTATAATAAGGGGGGAGAGAGGCCCATGCCCGCTGAGCTCAAGCTGCCCCTCTTACGTGGCTCTCTGAGCACCAAGTGGAAATATGATGCTAAATGGGCCCGATTCTCTGCTTGCCTGTGGGACCAAAAAAAAAACAAAAAAACAAAAAAAAAACCAAAAACAAAAACAAAAAAACGTATTCTCTCATTTATAATGCCCTGGAACTGCGGAAGTGCAGGCTCCTGCCCCTGGAGTTTCCCACAGACTCGGGGTCATTTCTTCCTGCCAGTAGCAGCAGGGAACGTGGTTCTCCCACTCATGGTCACCTGTCCTGGTGTCAGGATGGGGGGAGCTCCCTCCCCCGGACTCCACACGGAGGCTTCTCATTGGCTGCCGATGATGTCATCACCTCCCGGGTCGACCATCCCCCACTAATACCCAGCGCTAATTGCTTGGCTTATTTTTATGTGGAAATTAAGTGTTTTACTCCCCAGAGACAGAAGAGCCACCCTCAGGGGAGCACTGACCTTGAATATCTCAAAACGACTCCAGCTGGGGCTGCCATGGTGGCAGTTACCGGTCTGGGCCTGCAGGCCCCCTCTGTTATTTGGGGGTGAATCCAGGCCTGAGGACCCCCGCCCCCATCAGGAGTCTGGGAGGCCCTGCGGCTCCCCAGGTGACTGCCAGGCCGGCTGCGGTCCAGGAAGTGGCTAACGTCGTCCCTCTGCCCGCCCAGGTCCACCTCGGACATCGGCAGCAAGACCAGGATGGCCGAGTCCGCAGGGCCGGAGCCCGCCCCGCTACACGACAGCGCCTCCTTCGCGC
The DNA here is from genome assembly GCA_004026885.1 of Lyroderma lyra. Classification (NCBI taxonomy): domain Eukaryota; kingdom Metazoa; phylum Chordata; class Mammalia; order Chiroptera; family Megadermatidae; genus Lyroderma; species Lyroderma lyra. The sequence continues at coordinate 178,854 of PVJL010001818.1, forward strand.
AGGTGTCCAGAGGCCCGGTGTCCGTGGCGCAGTTGGACCAGTCGGCTTTAAATTACTCAGGTGCGCGAGGGGAGAGAAGCCTGTAAAAGCCCACTGCGCGCCCCAGCCCCAAATCCACACTCTACCTTCTACCTGCCCTCCCCAGGAATCCAAGCAGCTGTATTTCTGGAAACCCTCGTGCCTTCAGTAGCCCCGGTTAGAGGAGCTGCTGCTTTTATTTTAAAAGATCTGAAATCTGACGAAATAGTAAGAATGTTACGGCCAGGGTATATGTTAACATTTTGCCAGAATTCAGGGGTCATATTTTTTTAAAGCATTACAAATTACCTCTCCCCCCATCTCATTCCCCTTCTCCCCAGAGGTAATCACAGTCCTTAAGTCCTAGATGTGAACTGCTTGCTGCATATGTATGAATACACAACAGCATCTATTAATGCTTATGTATTTTACATCTACAGAGTGGTATCAAGCTATACATTTCCTTTTGCACTTGGTTTTCCTGACTCAACATTGTGTTCAAGATTTCTCCAGGTTGCTACATACATAGAGATCCAGTTCATTTGTTTAAACTGCCATATGGTGTTCTATTGTATGATATGCCACAGTTCATCCTTTCCCCAAGTGAGGTCTTTTAGTTTATTCAAAATACCATTTAGGTTAAAATTGCAAGCACGCAGTTGTGAACACTTATTAAAGCATTCACTGTGTCCACAAGTTTCACCAGTGGAATTTATTCCTTTTGTTTTGTTTTCTTGGCTCTTTAAAAATACCCACTCCACTGGACGGAAAACACATGGACACTAAGGTGTCATCTCCTCTTGCCTGTAGGTTTGCAGTGTTGGGATGGGGGTGGGGGAGCTGGTGAGGGCTCAGCCAGGGGAGCTGAGTCATCATGTCTCTAGAAAGCCACTTCTGCCGTGCAACAGATCCTGCCTCCCTTACTGGCAGGGCAGGTGACCAGGGCTGGGGCTGCAAATGGAGGTCTGCTGCCCCCTATTCCCCCCTCCCCCAATGCCCAAGTCCTCCCGTCCCCCAGCTTCCCCCAGCTTGTGCAAATGTCATCCTGTTATGTAGGGTGCTAAGATCATCTCCCCCATCCATTTCCGCCCTTCCAGGTAATACGGTGCCGGCAGTGTTTGCCATCCCAGCTGCCAACAGACCCGGCTTTACTGGCTACTTCATCCCGACGCCTCCCTCGTCCTACAGGAACCAGGCCTGGATGTCCTACGCAGGAGAGAATGAGCTCCCAAGCCAGTGGGCTGACTCGGTGAGACCCTTGCGATTCCCTCCCTTTACCTGTGGATGAGAGGCTGAGCTGAGGGTTTTGTTATCTCAGCCCTCCCTTCCACCAACTAGGTGGCTAAAGCCAACCATTTTAGAGGAGGCAGTGTGATAAGGTTCGAGATGTCCTTTGTCAGAGGAGCTTGAGACCTGCCTTCTAGTCCACATTCTTTCAGCAAGGCAACCTTAATCAAATAAATATAACTACCATCTGGGGGGGTATCCGCTACGCGCCAGACATGGTAGATTTATGTACGTGCTCTTATTTAATCTTCACGACAGCCCTCTCAGGTAGATATTCTTATTCCCATGACAGATCCCATTTTGCAGATGAGGTAACTGAGGCCTAGTCTAAAGCCACACAGCTTCTGGAAGGTGCTAAGGCCGGAATTCAAACCTGCATCCATCTGGCTCCAAAGACTTTTTAAATTGATTCCTTTTAGCTTTAAATTTTTGTAAAAAAGTTTTACATGGAAGGACAAAAAATGAAGTATTAGAAACTCAAGGCTGAATTACTTAGCCAGTATCTCGTAAGGCTTTCTGCCCGACTTCTGGCCAAGGACTGTTTTGTCATCGTCTCCTGGTTTCTTCCATCATTAGGACCTGGCCCAGCCTGCACCAAAGGGGTGCAACAACCTGATGAACCTGGATATTCACACCCAAACCTGCCTCTGAGTTACCTCTGAGTCAAGGGCTTTGGGGGTGGGGGGAGCAAACAAAAATAGCACATTGATGGGCCCTAGAATGGGTGGCCCCAATCTCTATGTGAGATTATCCATCGTGGATAAGAAAGGCAGGCTGTATCTCCAGGCTGAACCTGAGAGCCGCCCAGTACTGTATGCATTTTAGGGTTTGGCCTCAACATTTGAAATTCTTCCTAGATTTAAGAAACACGCTGATGCCCAAGGCCTGGCACATCTTTTTTCTCTGTCCAAACTTCTGGTGCCCGTACTTTCTACCCCTACAGGTTCAACTCAACCTTAGTGTTGGTGTCTGCTCTTACTGTAGTAATGCCCCATCTAAATGACATCATCAGGGACAAAGTTCTCCTGCATATACAGAGGGTGCCAAAAAAATGTATACACATTTTAAGGAAGGAAAATACTGTATTAAAATTGTAATACTCAATATATACCAATAGCAAAAGATGAATACAAGTCACATTTGAGTTCTGCAATGACAAGAGGTGCTCAAAGTGGTGACCATCAGCGTCCAGACACTTCTGATTACGGTGAACTACGGCTTGAGCGACATTGACTTGTGGCTGTGTGAGGCCTCCCGGATCTTCCCTGTGCACATCACACACAGTACCGTGCGCCTCATACTTACCACGAATGCGAGCAAGTGTTAGGCATGTTGGAGGTTCTGTTCCGTACTCACGCCTCCACTGTCATTGTACTTCCACAATGTTCTCGAATTTCAAATACCACTTCAAAATGGTCTTGTGCTCATTCAATGACAGCCGTGCTTCCGCCCTTTTCTTTGACTGTCCTGCCTGTGGCATGGTGACACTAACATTCATTTGATTCATGCCATCTTTTGAGCAAACGTCATAGTACACATTGATCCCGTAATTCAATTCAACTTCAAAAAGTAATACATAGATAACATCTCTTAAAATGTATATACATATTTTGGCACCGCAGGTATTAATTTTCCTGATGATCAAAATTTACCCCCTGAATTTCTAAAATATTTTAAAATATATGCCATCTTGCATTTAAAAATTCTAGAATGAATTATCTCCTTCCCCCTCCTTGTTTAAAACAGAAACCTAATTTAATTTGTCTCTAACAAATGATTTGGTGTCATTATTATGCCTCACTATGCTAAACTGATATTCATAAGATTGTCTCTGATGGTTTGTAGGATTACTGCCCCATCAACTATCTCCAAAGTACTACAAATTTTGGACTTATTACAATGGCTCAACACTTCTGTTTGCTGACTTCTGCTTATATTTAAAAAGTAGCCAGGTATATTTAGATGTAGACTCAGGTGTATGCCAACCAGTATATCCAGTGGGTCCAAATTACCTATTCTCTAAACAAACTGACTCCGGGTTCTGTATCTGTACAATGGTACGTGACCTCTATTTTCTTCTGAATCTCTTTCCTTGTCCTCAGTCCCCTCCTGCTCCCAGTATCAGGCATGTCCTATGACTTGAGCCCCTTCCTAATCCTAGGCCCCTCTCTGCTCTCCCAATGTTCTCTGCAGGTGCCCCTCCCAGGGTACATCGAGGCTTATCCCCGGTCGCGGTATCAGCAGAACTCTCCCTCCAGGCTCCCTCGCCAGTACAGCCAACCAACCACCATGCACCCCAGCTTGGAGCATGCCCCAGTGCCCTCCACGGCGGCCTCCCAGCAGAGCCTGACAGAGAATGACCCGTCTGACACACCCCTGACCAACATCTCCACAGCGGCCCTGGTGAAGGCCATCCGGGAGGAGGTGGCCAAGCTCGCCAAGAAACAGACGGACATGTTTGAGTTCCAGGTCTAATGCCTTAGCCCCACGGGACTTGCAAACCCTGAGGAGACAGTCTTCAGGTTTCTCAAGCCTAATGTGTTGGGACTTGAAGCATAGACTATGGGTGAGACTTTCTAACCCTCAGTTTCTACAAAGGGGAACAGCGGGGCTTCTGGGAAACAGGAAACTCTTGAATGACTGGATTCTCAGCTTATTCAGCTGGTTGTATGTCAAGAAGTCCCTGCTTGGGACCATAATGTTTGATCTTCTGTTATGTTAAATGTTTGGACTCTGGGTGTAGTTGCCCATGGAGGCCTAGTCAGGAGAGACACTAGCTAGCCTCCGGGTTCCTGTTCAATGCCACATTTCAGTAAATCCCCAGAGGCCGGAGAACAGAGCTCTGTCTTCAGTGACCTCTGCTTACTAACTCTGTTTCTGTGTTAAAGGCAACGCAGGCGTGTGATTAAACACCAGACTGTACTCCCCCATGACTATAATCACCTCCGGTCTGTAAGGGAGCACTGACTCCAGCCAAGAAACTTGAGTCCTTTCCTTTTAAAGGTTCATATTTCGTGTTGGAGGAAAACCGGTGCTGACTGTACCTATAAATAGTCTCATGCTTCCCCCACCCACCCCCTGCCGCCCCCATTACTTAAACAAAGGCCAAAAACAAGAGAAGAGGAGAGGGAATGGTCAATTTATGTTGACAGGTTTTTGAAAAGCTGTTGTCGTTTTGCAACTGGAGTACCCTGCAAGTTGGGGTGTAACTGAAAGAGAAGCGGTGCTGAGAGCTTTTAGGCGCCTACAAAAGAAAGACACTTATTGGTGGAGCTTTTTCTTTGCCCTGCAATGAAGATGGCCTGAGAATGAAACTTCTTTCTTTTTTGGGATAATAATAGATGCATTGACTTTTACAAGAAAATCCCTGTCTCTTCAACCATGATGTCGAGCCTGTGCTGCGGAGTGATACAGAACGAACTAGTAATGAATGCCGGCAGGAAGTAGGCATGGTGGGGCCACGATTTCCCGGGCTGCAGCCTGTTTATAGAAGCTACTGAGTGCAGAAAATCTGTTGCATTATGTTTAAATGTAAATAACATTTTAAAAAGTGTGTGGCGTTGGCCAGTCCTCTCCCTTCCCACCCCCTAGTAGTTAATGGACGCTGGAGGACATTTGCTGAAATGGCAGGGCTGCTGACCTTGTAAAGGTGAGGTTGCAAATCACCCGCCCTGCCGTGGACACTTTCTCACGGCCCTGAGGCACCAGCCACAGATGGCCAGCTGCTGACTTCAGGTAGCCTGGGGGAGCCGTGCACGATGTTGGGGACTCGCTTGGTGTCGGGTGGAGAAGAGGTTCTGTCCTGCCTTCACCCAAGATCCATCTAGCTTCAGCTGTATCCATTCCTTCTGAGCCCATCTTTCCATTCTCCTCATGAGTTTCTTTGGTCTTTACTGAGAGGATGTGGAAATTTAAAAGTTGAGAGAGGAGTAGGAGTGGAACTGATTAGAATGGGAGATTCAAACTGTCAAAGCACAGACTTTTCCAAGAAGCTGTTTTTATTTCCCAATGGCAAATTACCCTTTCTGGAATGTTCTGTAGATGATGTATCATGGAATCCCCAAACAAGTCTCTTGTTCGGATGATATTAGGTAGTGTCCTTTTGGTATGCTGGTTGATCTTTCATAGCGTTAGTTTTTTGTTACTTAAAAAAAAAATCAGCTATAAATAAAATGTATTTTTGTAATTTCCATGTGTATATACAGTATATTTCTACCAATGGCCAGTTATTGTAATCCAAAACCTAAATCAGCCTGCAAAACACTGTGGACAGTGTGAGATTTTATTGACAGATTAACACAATGCCTAAGTCTATCCAAATTGGTACTCAATGCACTTGAATGAACAAAGAGCCAAAGAAACTCAGCCTTTTCATGCAAATGGTATGAGTCTGATAAAGTCAGCTACATTGTCCCGCCTTATCAATAATATTAATATTTCATCAATGCAATGACATCAACCCAGTACCTTGTCTACTTGGTAAATGCCTGGAAATATTGTTATGTAAAAATGAAGTTTTAAGACCTTACTGTAATTAAAATATATGCACATGCTTCAAAGGCAGTGTCTGAGCTGTGGATATGCCGGTGACTTACAGAGGATGAGCCTACAGTTTGCAGTGGTATGGCTCCAGCTTACTAAGAGGTTGGAGAAACAAATCATTGTGGTCTTTACAGAACCCCATGTGACAAGATACAGCATGCTAAATCAGACACATCTTTAAACTAGACACCAGTGACTTAAGAAAATTATACGGGAGGAAAACCTTAAGTTCAAAAGAAGTCAGTCTGTTCATGTTTTCCCACCAATGGGGAGGCAGCTGCCATTGTTTGATTTTCTGTGACCAAGATGTGGTTTCTTCTCTGATGTCTCCTGACCTCATGGTGGTGACAGATACCTGGACAGCTGGCTCTGAGAAAAGGCAGATGGTCCAAAGTGTCTCATGGAAGTAAAAATAGAGTTCCATAAGAGCCCAGAGGCTTTGTGTTCTTCATGACCCTCCAGACAGTTGAAGAAGCCACAAGGACTTCGTTGACCTTGGAAAAGGAAGCAGAAGTCCAGAGAAGTGAAGTGAGGTGGCATTCCCGAGGATCCCAGCCCAGGCCTGCTGATTCTTGATCCACCTTGCTTCCCATTTCATCCTGCTGCCTGCACGCTTGTCTATGATGCATTTCTCGAACTCTGCTAGGAAGTTTAAGAAGTAGACAACGGGCATATGAAAGACTCCCTATGTTCTTGTGAAGAAAAAAGATTGAATATGTAAAGAACATCAGATAAAGTGTATAGAGGATAGTGCATTTGTGGCATAATAAACCTTTTTTGGAACTAGTTTTGATGTGAGTTTTCTGCATTCTAAAAAGAAAGGCGTTTTGGCTTTTTCCAGAGAGTGCCATCAAGAAAATGGCGCTCTCAACTGCTGTTCAAGACGGGGGGTGGAGGGGTACATTCTTCTCTCAGTGCCATGGATCCAAACAGGCAGGCTGGGAGGCCATGACAACTTGTCCTTGTGAGGTACCTTGTCATCAGTCTGTACCTATGATCTGAAATGGTCCTTGTTAGCTGTAGAGCAGGAAGTTTTCTCTTTCATCACGTGCTATGGACTGAATGTTTGTGTCCCCCTCCACCACCAATTTACATGTTGAGATCTTAATCCCCAATGTGATGGTATTAGGAGGCGGGGCCTTGGGAGGTGCTTAGATCGTAGGAGTGGAACCCTCATGAGTGGATTTAGTGTCCTTATAAAAAGGAGAACACCCAGCCCCATCCTGTCCTTTCTGCCTGTGTAGATAAGAGGTCAGCAGTTTGCAACCCAGGACAGGGTCGCTGAAACCCACTTGTGCTGGCACCCTGATCTGAACTTCACCTCCAGAACTGTGAGAAATGAGTTTCTGTTGCATATAAGCCACCAGTCTATGGTACTTCAGCCAGCCTAAGCTGACTAAAACAGGGTGGATTATGTGAGAATCAATTCTCAGCTCCCAGGAGAAGTTATATTATACATCTGTTACTTTAAGAGTTCAACAGAAGGCCATGTAGTTTCTGAACAATCCTGATGGAAGAATGGATAGGAAATTGTTAAATTTGTGGTTAAAAACCAACCACCACCACAAAAACTTCTGAGAGAGGGTACAGATGGAGGAGGAAAGGAATTTAAATACCTGACTAAAGGAAATGCTTCTCTAACAGGCAGAAATTAGGAAAATGGATGAAAATATTTAAATGTTGATATTTAATTAATAAAATAGCAGATATTATTTTAAAAGATTGAGAACAGAATTTAAACTTAACCCATTCCTTCTGCCACACACCAGAAAATAGTTTGAACTTTCCTGAACAAAATATAGCCAAACACTCTTAGGGGAAGATGGTGATTGAACTTGGAGCAGTGACTGACTAGGATGCAAGTACTGGAAATTAAATTCTGCCTCTGAGTCAAGGTATTTAAGTCAAGGAACATTGCAAGGACTAAAAACTCAGTCACACTTGCTAATTCATGCTTTCAGGGGTTGATTTAAAAGTACACGGCCATTTCATAGAAACAACACGCAGTTCCCCTATGGGAAAGAGAGGGAGATTTGCGTCTTCTTTTCTGCTCTCACGTTCTCTCTCCATACAGGCTTTCATCTGTGTTTCTCTCTACATATTTGCTCAGTTCTGTTGCTTCCCTCAGCCTACTAGCTTTCTCTGTTTTCTCATTGGTGTATATGTAGCTGAAAATCCACCCTGGGATCCACTCCACACAACCTTTCCTTTTTAGTACCCATCCCTCTCGACTACCATCCTGTGTGTCCTAGAGCATATTTTTGAGAGTCTGATCGGTCTATTTCATCTGCCTATGGATCAGGGACCCTTGGGTCAGGTGTCTGTCCAAACAGCTCTAAGCAGGGAGGCAGGGTTATGTAACATGAGCATGTCCCTTTGGACCGACTCTTTCAATGAGGGCTTTTGTTGGAGGCTAATACCCAGAGGAAGGAGCAAGACTGAGCAGGACCTTCAAAGGAACCTGCAGTTGACCAGTAAATACTGGAATGAACCAGAAGGTGAGCAGTCCCCATGGATACTGCCACAGAGAAGAGAGCAAGTCATGCTTGACTTGCACATCAATGAGAATGCATGAACTTGAAACCTTGGTGGAGTGGCCAGACCTGACCCAACCACTTCCCATCCACCACCAGGGCTCTTGATGCTACTGCTGGGTCGAAGACGTGATTTCTGCCCAAGGCTCAGTTAGCACAATGTCTTGCTCAATAAATAAATACTGTAAGTTGGAATGCATGATCTCAGCTCAGGTGCTATTAACATGGCTGATCGCCACATACTTACATGGATGAGAAAACCCATGAGCCTCTCAATAGAAATTTTTGAAACAAAATTAGTTTCAAGGGAAATAGATATTCTTACAGCTCTGCCCTTCCAAGTACAATAAGTTAGTGTTCCAAGAATTGAAAGGTCTCTTGATTTGTTAAGGTAGACTGTTCCATAACCCTAGCCTGTGGTAAGTGCTACTGTGCAGGGTGTTTTTGGAAAGGAATATTTAGGAAATAGAATAAATAGTGCCAGAAACAAGTTCTTTCAGAGGGTATTAAGTTGCTTTGATTATGCAGGTTTCAAAAATAGGGAAATTTGGATTGTGGCAGATTTTGTCTCTGTAGACCAAACCCACACTTTAGTGAAACAGATATAATGAAATTTTGAAATTGATTGTTTTCATTCTCTGACCTTGGCCAGACTTCTGTAAATTAGGAGGAAAGTCATCCATGTATTTTATGTAAATTTAACTGTGGCCTCACCTTATTTTCCCCCACCTGTACCTTCTGTCTAAACTCACCCCTAACCCATGCAGAAACAGAGAGAAGGTTTGTAGCAAACAATCAGAGGGCTATCATTGGTCTGGAAATTTTGAAAAAGGCACAAATAGCCAAGGCCTTGGTCAGCTCACTATGGACCAGCCTGTGATCCCTTCCCTGTGAGATGGGTGTAATAGCATCAGCACTTCCCTACCTCCCGTGGCTGTGAGGAGCATGTGGTCTAATGTGTGAGAAAATGCTTTCAAAAGCATATTTCAGGGTGTCCTTACTAAAGTATTAGCTTCAGAATTCAGTTTTATCTAGCAAAATGTGTTAGCTCCTGCCATCCACGGAACTAAGTTGTCACATGTTCTATAAAAAATTTTAAATTGATATTGTACAAAATAAAAAAATAAGATATTCCTAAGTTTGGAATTGCCCACAACATCCAGCCTTACCCGGAGCTGTATTTTGCTGCTGCTGTCGTCTGTGATTTGGAGGATATGTAAGTATTTGTACGAAGAGGGACCCAGGAAAACCCAGAATTTATTTATAAAAAGCCGTATATTTATTCTCACATGTTTAAACTTCAGTCACCTTCCAGGTACTCTCCCGTTGATGCCATATCAGGATACTTTCCCACTGCTCCAAACAGGTTTTGAACTCCTCGATTTTGATGCCTTTTAGTGCTTCTGCCGTTTTGTTTGTTAGTTTGTTTCACCTCTCCCAAATCGGCAAGCATTTCCCTTTTTTCATCAGGGAAACAAAAAGAAAGTTGCTTGGAGCGAGATTGGATGAATAGGGAGGGTGGGGTATGGGGGTCATGCGATTTGGGCTCAAAAACTGTTGAACACTCTGCACGGTGCGGGCAGGTGCATTGTCACGTGGGCAGGTGCGTTGTCACGTGGGCAGATGCATTGTCACGTGGGCAGGTGCGTTGTCACCGTGGGCAGGTGCGTTGTCATGCCGCACGTTGTTTATGTAAATCACCATCATGAAATGGGTAAATGCATTGACAGAGTCTAAAAAAAATTCACTGAAGCCAAATGCAGCCTCTTACAACTCCAGCTGGTACCCGGATTCAGGTGGGTTATAGAACACTCACCTAGCAGGGGAAGCCTGTACTACAAGGGCCCGCCCTCCAGAAGATAATTCCAGTGTTTTTGGGTCCCCCACCACCACCTTGTACATGTGCTTTCACTCTGGGTAGAAAACCCAACCCATTGACACATTGGGTAAAGACAAGTACTGAACTGGAGCTTCCGCTGCAGCTGTTGTTATTTAATGCTTTGCTTTCTAATTAACTCCATACGTCCTTGGCCTCTGCCAGAAACACAATGTCCACGTGCTGTTAGAATTTTTTGTTGTAAAATAAAATAGCAAAGGCTTTCTCATACCCCAAAACCTATCTGCTTCTCATTCTGCCTCCTCCAGATGGTGAGACAGGGCCTGCAGGGCATTAGTAAAGAACAGTTGCAAGCCTGGCAGAGCCCGTGCGGTCTCAGAAGCCAGACCAGCCTGGGCCATCAGCTGATTGGCCAAAAAGAGCTCACCCCTGGCCATCCACAGGACCCAGGAAAGTAGTTTTAGACTATCCATGACTGTGTTCTTGGGGCACATGGTGTCCGGGGCAGAAAAAGTCAGTGTCTGCCCACATGCCCCTCTCAGAGCATGAAGAAGTCCCATCCAGGTCAGTTGCTCCTAAGTGTGGGCAGCATTTGAGTCAGAAGCCAGGTCCATTGAGAAAATGGGTTTAGCAAGGCCACCTGTGAACTTGGAATCCAAAGTTCAAGGGCCTTGCGGGGCTGCCCGGAACTTGGTGAACAAGGATACGACTCAGGATGTGGTTTCTGGCTGGCGAAGGGGAAGGAGGGAAGCACATTGCCTGCGAGGCTGAGGCGTCCTAACGTTGTTGACTCAGGATGTAAGGACGGGGGACTGACAACTGTGTTTCCAATGAGGAAGTTACACCGCCTGCTGTTCTTGGGATATGAAATAAACCCGCGGCAGACCTGCACCGGCTCTGTGTCTCCATCGGAGCACAGGGAACCGCCGGTCCCGGCTTTGCTATCTGTCATGTCTGTGTGTGTGTCTGTGTGTTTTTCTTAATTCCTCATCGCCTCCCCTCTGGTTCCGTTCTCTCTACGCTGGTCGCGGCACCTAAGGAGCCCAGGGATGACAGTGGTATGGGACACTCCCAAGACCACCCTGATCTCCTACCCTGTGCTACCTCCAGGAATCATGATGCCTGCCTCATGTTCAACCCTATCCAGACACCATGTGTTATACTCCACGCCCTGCCTCTGGCCTAAGCTGAGTGGACAGGAGAGACATCTGACCCAACAGCTACGAACTCATAGGCCCACAAAACATGGGGCTCCGCACGTGGAGCAAGGCCAACCTGATTCTCTCTCGTCGGCTGATCAGACGTGCCATTTTAAATGGGACAAAAACAACGGGACTGTCCCGTTTCAAACGGGATGTCTGGTCAGCCTATTCTCTGGGAAATACCAGGAAATAGTCTCTTGGCAGCAGACGTTGAAACTGACTGGTCAGGACCCAGAGAGGCCGTGGTGGGCTGTATTCCAAGCAAAGGCCCAAGAAAGCAGAATATTGAGTGAGCAGTAGCCCTGAGGTCAAGGAGCTTAGAGCATGGGAAAGGGGGCCTAGCTCTTGTAACAAAAATAGACAAACAAAAAGCAACGTAAGTGTTTCTCAGGAAGCCCTGCGCCCTAACAGAGAGCCACAACCTGGGGCTTTGGGGCTCCTTTGAGACTTGGGCAGCTCAGGCAGCAATGAAGGGCTGTTTCTAAGGAGCTTAATGCCCTGACACTCTCTGCAAGTACTTATGTAAGTACTTAGAGACTGGAGGGGCAATTTTTTTACCCTTCTCTTTGTCCCTCAGGAAAGAGGATTCAAATATGCACGAAAGACACCCCAAAGCCATCGTCTTGCTGCAGCGATGAGATATAAACTTGGAGGCCCCACAAAAAAGTATTTGTGGGGGTCCCCATGGGGTAGAGACCATTGCAGAGAATAAGACCAGGGGGCCCAGGAACGGAGGGGTTCCCTGCACCTCCACTTGCTTTTTCTTTCCTCCTGGACCCTGCCGCTCTTATTTTTCGGGACAAATGAAGTGACCAAGTGACGGGAAGTGGTGGTGCCTGCTTCAGTACCGGGCACGGCAGACGGACACAGACGCAGGGCACTGGAGAAGACACGGCCGAGCCCAGCCTCCTGCCGGCTTTCTCCCCGTCAGCAATAGGAGAGCAAACATTCCAAAGGACGATCTCTAGGCTTCCCTGAGTAAATGTCGTGCATTCAGCTCATGAGCTCTGCCAGCCACTGAAAGCCAGAAGGAGTGTGTCCAGGCAGGAGCGTGGAACCAAGTCACGGAAACATTAGGGTGCCGTCCAGGGCCCATTGCCTATGAAATGTACCCGGAGGGTTAGTGGGAAACAGTTGCTTTGAGTCTCTCCATGACGTCTCTGAGGTACTGTTATGACAAATACTTGTTTGGGTAGTTGGGCACTTTAACATCACTTCAGTGTTGGCGTCTGCATGTGGACAAGCCCACATTTAGGGAGAAGCCATCTGACTCCTTGGACCCGACACAAAGTTTGGTTAGCTTAATGGTTTCAGCCCCAAGTCCTCCTCCAAGCCAAGGAGCTCTAGGAAAATGCTTGCAGGTAAAAGCACTCCTGGTTAGCTGGTCTCTGAAGTGGGCATAGGAGCCTCCTCTGGACTCTGACGGACCTTCACTGGACGTATAAAAAGGCTTGCTTTTGCCCCTGATGCCACTCCATCACTCAGTCCCTCCAGCCTGGTGGCTGAAGCCTTTGGGAGACCCACACCCCGGTGTCCCCAGTGGTGCCAACACAGCCTAATAAAAAAATCAGGCTACCGGATTGGATCTCCTACCCTGCTGGGGTGAACGGTGCAGAGCAGGAGCTGTTCGCGTGCTCCTGCAGAAGTCCGTTTGGGCGGCCTCAAGAGAAAGGGCGCGGACAGAGCCACGGCCGTGCGAACCAAGGGCTGCCAAATTGCCCGCGTTACGTCGTGGATTAATATTCAGGGCCTTTGGGAACTAAAAGTCCTTTTTAATTTAAAGTCTTGTCTCTAAAGCTAGTAGGCCCCTGGAGCAAGCCTTCTGTGCTCCAGGGACCCATTCGGAAGGTAAAAGAAGCAAAGTTGGAGACCGGAAACCAGGTGCCACGACCGAGCAGACCTGAGGCTTAGGAAAGGACTACAGGGCTGTCTTTCTGCCAGGGCACGCGTGTCTGGGTGTGGGCTTATCCTGTGGGTCCTTAACCTTTTACTACATTTAACTGGACTTGTACAGAAAGCACATATAGAACCTTCTACCTAGCCATCCATTCAGTTCTTCACTGGCCGAGCAAACATTTTTGAGGACCTGCTATGCACCAGACCTCATGCTAGGTGCCAGGGATTCAACGATGACCAGGACATAGTAGCTGCCCCCCACAGAACTCACGGTCAAGGAAGATCAATCCTTGAGACACAAAGCCCAGCATATGACGGATTCACCATTCCATCAGTGCTTTTCCTAACTCATATGAGCTGGCCAAATAGAAAGTGAAGTTTTCTTCTTTCTGGAAACATTTAGGTTTAGAAAAGGACAAACTCTGCAGCTGCATCTTCTGATTAAACTCCACAGCTTTCCTTCTCAATAATCTTTAGCCAGTTAACAAGGTGTCCACAATAGCCCCATGGGGATAGAAAACAAATTGCCAACTTCTAAGAATAAATGTTACAAACTTATACTTCAGAGCTGTCACCACCAAGCGAGCTCAGGAGCCCAGCTGTAAGAAATAACCAATTTGGGAACGATCCTGTGCAACCCAAATGAAAATTTCAGGAACCACATACGTTATGAATGAAACCACAGTGCACCGAGCACTCTCGTTTTACACTGTTCATTTCAATCAAGTGCCATTCAGAAGGCACTGTATGATTAATGAATGGGTTTTGGTTTTTACCCAGCTTCTGAAATCTAGTGCTCTGTGGAGCAAATCTAAATAGATGAAGCAGGTAGAACTTCACAGCGATACCGGTTCTGTTTAGCTTAGGTGAAATGGTGGTGGTTTATTTTCTTGGCAAATTTGCAAGTGAAATAAAGCACATTGTCTTACTGGTCATTTTCTTTCCAAGGTGTTAGTGGATGTTTGTGTTCACATTTTGTCTTTTCTCTTAGTTAATAGTCCTTTCTCTGGCCCCCATTTAAAAATAAAGATTTTAACAAGCATTTACAAATTCTCAGAACATTAGAAATTGCCATGTGTTGAACTGATGTATCTCGTTGTTTTTGAAATTATGGAATTCCAGACTCTTTGAGTTGGAAGGGAATTTTGTGGGGAAGTTATCCAGCTTTGCACGCTGCAATCATTTCAGGACAAACCTCACAGCCTGTGTACATGATGTTGGCTTAGCTAGTCAGTGAGTAAGCAGAATTAAGGCCTTGTCAAGGCACTGCTCAAAATGAGGGGCAGGGGAAGAAAATGGAGAGGCTTTTTAATATAATTTGATATTTAGGAAAAAAAGCAATGTAGTCACCATGGGGTGGGAATAGGGGTATTGACTATCTTAATTTTAAATTGCAAATTTAAAGAGGGCACCAAAACCTTTTCAGTTTGGGCAAGGTTTTACTCTAGCTCTGAACTATGTTGTGCCCACTGTTGTCACACTGTGTAGAAATCCCCATCTTAGGATTTGGGGTCACCCAGACCTAGATTTGAACCTCACCTTTACCACTTTCTAGTTGTGTTACTGTGGGCACGTCATACCCCGTCTCTGATCGTAATGTAGTGAAATGAAAAGAAACTTGTAGTTATAAAACACATAAATTACAAGGACAGGATGTACAGCGTAGGAAAGAGGGACAATTTGGGATTCAATGGAAGTTGGTTTCCCGAGGTAACTGCTGTGGGAGCTGCTAAGCTGGATTCCCGCAGGCCTGCACAGAGGCAGGCGCTTCCCCCACGGAGAGGAAGTGCGGAGGCCGTGCCGCTGACCCAGCGCGACACCTCGGGCGGTGTCTCCACGGCTCTGCCCTCAGGTTCCATGTTTGTAAAGAACTACCGTTTTCACCTGCTCCCACATCAGTTAACTCTGGAAGCCAAATTTTCCCTCTTTCCAAACTCAACACAATCTAATCGATGAAAGAAGAAAAAATGTGTGTGTGTGTGTGTGTGTGTGTGTGTACCTCTATCTAGACCTGAGCTGTCCAATAAGGCAGTCACTAATCCCATGTGGCTATTTAAACTTAAATTCAAATAGTTAAAATGAAATAAAATTTAGAATTCAGTTCCTTAGTTGTACTAGCCCCATGTCAAATCTCAACAGCCACAGGTGACGAATGGCTTCTGTAGTCAACAGCACAGATGCAGGTACACTTCTGTCACTGCAGAAAGTTCTATTAGGCAACATCGATCTAGACCATTTAACTATTATGGATATCAATAATCACAGGTAATAAATAGGCAGATAGACAACAGTCTATAGATAAGCAGATATGAATGAACATGAGGGCCTAGGACATCACTGCACACGAGTGTAGATTTTATAAACACCGGCCCACAAGCCCTCCTGTGCTCCCTTCCCACAGGGTCAGACAGCATCGAGGCTGTCAGTGCTGCTCCATGAACAGGGATGCGGGCTGCACTGATTGGAAATATGGACGAGAAACTGGCTGGGTGAGGCCGAGGTCACCGTAACAGTGACTGTCAGGAGGGAGTGAAAGGTGGCCTGAGGGTCAGTGGCAATCAGAAGTCAAGGTGGAGAGAGAAAGGAACCCAGGGGATTGTCACAGCCTTGTGGTTCGGCTCTTTTGTGTTGGAGCACTGGTCAGATTAAGGAATTTTGTGGATTTTTTTATTTTGAAAAAAGTGTGTTTAACACGTAAAGGCTGTAGAACTGAGGACTCTGTACTTACTTTGGAAATGCAGTGGTACATTAGTACTCGTTCATTGGTTCTGGAGGCGCACCGAGTACCAAACGAACAAGTGCTGGGACAAAGTTTTTGTGTCCAATTGCATTGAGGACCAAATTTGATGAGTTGCAAAGCAGTCACGTACCAGGGTATGACTGTATGTCTTTGGTTCCAGTGCCCTATCTGGCACAAACGGCTTTCTCTCTCTCTGGCATTGAATTGATAGAAGAAATAAAGCTTATCTATGCTTTACATCATTACTGTCTGAAAATATATCCAAAGTACAGGGACAGGCTGGCTCCACACTACCATAGAAGGCTTTTACTGAAGTGGCAGTGGCACATAATGCCTGTGGAGCTGTGTCCTTGCACAGAATCTGAGATCCTCAATAAAGAATTTGCAGCAATGTACTTGGAAGACCATCACACTAGATCTGGGAGGGCTGTAGCACCCCCTGAGTTTATAGCTCTGGGAGACAGACTCCTCTGCAGCAGAGCAGGTCCGTGGCTGACTGCATGGGTTGTAACCTGCACACTCAAAATCAAGGTATCATGAACGAGATGGAATCTATTGCCAAGCTCCATAAATATGCTTTTGTCTGAGGAAAAAAATTGCTCCTGAACTACATATTCTTCTATTTTTTTCTTTACAGAAAATATTGCTCTATTATAATCTTAAGGGACCACTGTCGTATACACAATCCATCACTGACTGAAAC
Source organism: Lyroderma lyra (assembly GCA_004026885.1). Lineage (NCBI taxonomy): Eukaryota > Metazoa > Chordata > Mammalia > Chiroptera > Megadermatidae > Lyroderma > Lyroderma lyra. The sequence goes on from PVJL010001818.1 coordinate 195,613, forward strand.
ATCATTATGCTGTGCATGACTACATATATATGAATAATAGGAACTAGGTAGGAAAATAACAGAAGAGAAGGATAACTAGAAATATTCTGTAGATAATGCTATGGATGAATTGTGTCTCAACATCCCCACCCTCAAATTCATATGATGAAACCTTTAATCCCCAGAGTGTTGTGATTTGGGGGTGGTTAGGTTCAAGCTTGTCCGACCTGTGGCCCACGAGCCTCATGCAGCTCAGGACAGCTTTGAATGCAGCCCCACACAAATTCGTGAGCTTTCTTAAAACATTATGGAAGATATACACGGACCCCCTTTTTAGCTCATCAGCTATCGTTAGTGTTAGTGCATTTTATGTGCGGCCTACGACAGTTCTTCCAGTGTGGCCCAGGGAAGCCAAAAGGTTGGACACCCAGAGACACCAGGGCTCTCTGTCTGTGCGCCATGTGAGGACACAGCAAGAAGGGGGCCATCTAGAAGCCAGGAAGAGCGCTCTCCCCAGGAACTGATTTGGCCTGCACCTTGATCTTTAACTTCCCAGCTTCCAAAACTCTGAGAAATAAATGTCTGTTGTTTAAGCCATCCAATCTATAGTGTTTGGTTACAGCAGCCTGAGCAGACCATAGATAGTAAGTATTAATGAGTTCAATCCAGCTGATTTGATTTATATAAACTGGACTTTTCACCTTGAAACTGGTTCTGAGAAGAGATTTTTCTCTGTGCGGGAAAACACGGCTCTCCTCCGACAGCCACGTGCAGCCTCTGGGAGAAGCCGCGGCTGCACCTGTGCTTGTACGTGCAAAGAACGCCTTTAGGGTCTGCAGCGTCTCCTGCGCCCAGAACGTTCCCAAATCGGATTTTCTTCTAGATAACAACGAACAGGCTGATAAATGTCGGCCCCGGATGTGAGAGGGCCAGAAAGGGAAGGGGGCTGTTTCACCCGACTTCTAAATCCATGCTGCCCCCTGGTGGACCCCACCACGGGAGAAGCAGGAGGACCTGGTGTCAATGACCAGAAAGAAACTTGGACACCAATTTGCCCAGCAAACCCTATGAGGCGGAACGTTGGTGAGCACCGGCTGTGTGGCAGTAGGTCACGTGCCGAACCGTGGGCACGCCTCATCTCAGTGATTTCACAACAAGTCCGGCCGGGGAAATGATCATGCACATTTCCAGATGAGTAAAAGGGCTCAGAGAAGATTATAGAACCTGCTTCACTGGAAGAACAATTGAATGAAGAAATGAGTGAACAAATGTGGAAATAAGTGCAGGCTGAACTTATATGCACTGTTTCCAGTTATAGAGTGTTGGTACGGCGTTCAGGTCAACTCTGAGAGGAGATTAATAATCCTGGGTGTGCTGGTGAATGGATGTGTGAAATAGCTAACCTTTAATCCCTCCGGCTGGAGGAGGCCTCCCTCAGACCCCTGTGGAATCACCAGCTGATTATATGACATTTCCTGCTCGTCTCTCCTCTCTCCCAACTTGTAACCTAGCTCAAGGCCCTCTGGGGAGCCACTCCATTTTTCTCTTAGGAATTGGAGCTAAGAAAGTGTTTCTTCTGGGCAATTGACGTGGCTCCTGTGAGTCACTTAATGGCTAATTTATGAGGAAGCTGACTGGAAAAGGCAGCAGGGGGCGGCAGGTGCAGCCAGTATACGGAGAGAGAGAGAGATGGCCTGGAGGTCTGTCTTTCTTTTCCTCTTACACTTGTTTCTACTGCTTGTAAACAAAGACCCCCGCTGTCAGCCACTCTTGTTATTTAAGTACGCTAGTTTGAGTGGCCTCCTGTTTCCCATCCAAAGGCACACCGAGAGGAGTGGACTTCCCAGCTCTGAGTCATTGATGCATTTTCTGGACTCCTTTCTACCACTTCGCCTCCAGTTGCTGCACAGATAGTTGCCTCTTTGGATGTGCTGATGGGCTCATGCGCTGGTGTGGATGGCAGGAAAGGACGAGGCAATGATGAAGGCCCTCCCTTCGGGGCACCACCAACAGAGAGGCCCAGGCTTTAGCCTTCCTTGTCGGAGGTGGGAGATGGGACGTTTCCTGGGAGAAGTGTGGTTGGCCTTCTCTAGAAAAGAGTCAAACTGCCTCCCAGCCAGGCTCGCCTCCTCATCACCTCTGTGAGCCTGAGCTCTTGGGCCCTGCAAATTCAAGACTTCTCCCTCCCTGCGGATTGGGCCTCCTTCCATCTTGTAATCTGTGGTCCCCACCACTCCATGCACCAGTAGCTCAATAGTGAGGGCTGTGTCCTAAACATACTCAGGAAAATAATAACATAATAATGACTTCCCATTGGGGGCCGTTTCATATCTATCACCTTATTTGCTGTGCCCCACCCAACCGTCCTGGGAGAGCAGTGTCTCCATTAGATAGAGGTAACAGGCTCAGAGAAGTTAGGTAACTTTCCAAAGGTCTCATATATCGGGTTGGTTACGGACTCAAGAGGCTGTTGAAAGGAAAAGGCAGTGTTTCAAGAGGCACCAACACAGTATTCGCCTCCAGGGAGACAGAGAGCTCTGAAGCCAGGCCCCTGCAGGCACTGGAGCCCGTCCAACTCCTCGGGCCACAGAGCGGGGCGCATCTCACTACTTGGATAAAGTAGTAAGAGTTTTCCCATCACACTTGAAGCTTATAGTTCTCTCGGGACTAGCAGATCTGTGATTATATAACCTTTCCTGCCCTGTCTCTCCTCTCCCCCAACTTGATATAAATAGCTCGTTTTATGCTCTATCATATTCCATCTTGATCAGAAACAGTTGCCACTGGAGAGTAGGGACTTCAGTAACAGGGTGTTACTTCTGCCCACCCTCTACCCTAATTTCCCGAAAACAAGAGTTACTCATCTGATTGGTCCGGGTCCAGGACATTCCTTGGGCTCCGCATCACCAGTGGGCAAGGTTTACTTCACCTTAAAAGTCAGTACACATGTAGTTCCTGAGAGCCTATTATAAGGAAAAGCTTGCTTTGTGGGGGCAGACATGACCAGGTTCTTCCCCATCCTCTTCCATGTCTGTACCTGGGGGCAAATTAGCCAGAGGAAGCAGGGAGCCCCATTTTCACCCTCAGCTCAACTTTGAAAGCTCCAAAGCAGCTTGCCCTTTAGCTCAGTTATAAACAAAGTAGGACTTTTGTTTCTTGTTTATGGGGTGATATACTAGTAAATGTTTAACAACCAATTCTTTGGCAGGGGAGGAACGACCTTGATTTGTACATTTGCCAATCTCCATGCTATAAATACTCCCATCGTGGCCAATTTCTAGATACTAACATGATACTATTAGAAAGTCATTCACATTAGCATACCACCATATAGGAGTCCCACCATACAGATGAAATAAACGTAAAGAACACCAAGAACACAGGTCATTGTGAAATGTGGCAAAATAATTACAAAGTGATAGCTTTTGTATATTTATTATCTTAGTTTTAAAGATAGCCTCACTGTAAGTTGATATAGGTTAATTTTTAATAATGGCTGTCTCACCAACCAGCTCACACAGTTCCCGCAGTTTAATCGCTGGCTCTTACAGGCTGTTGAAGCTGGCTGCAGCCTGCCACTGCGTTTATCGTCTGTTATCCCTTGCATGTGGTGTTCTCGCCATTTTTCATCTGCCAAGCAGCCTTTTCTTGGAGGAACAGCTCTTCCATTCATTCCATTTTGTTCTGGAGAGGCTAACAATCATAGACTCTGCCTCCCCACTCTTCTGATAACAGGGCCGGCCACCAAAGCTGTGGGACGAGAGGACAGGTGACAGGACTGGGTGTGGGCATTCCTGGGACCTTGGCTATAATACCATAATACTGTCAACCCCAAAACTGTGTCCCACCAGCACCGAACCAGGTGCTTCTTTTTGATGGCTCATCTGGGCCTTGCCCTCTAGCTGGGCCTCACCCAGCAAGAGACCTTGGGAAAACCTTGACAGGCCCCACTTCCAGCGCTGGTTCTTCCATCCCTAACACTGTGCCTATGGGCAAGTCACTTCATCTCTTGGAGTCTCTGTTCCCTCATTTCTAAAACATGACAAGAGTAATGCCTATTTCATATGGTGGTGGAAAGAACTAAGTGAGATTGTTCGTGTCAACTGCCTCCCCTCTGTGCCCAGCACAGGGTGTGCACTTAACAGGTGGTCAGGCTTAGGAGCATGACGGGGGTGTGGCGTGGGGGCTCCTGGGACTCTGGGGAGGGAATGAAAAACAGGCCCCCACTGGACATCTCTGTCTTCACCTGAGCTAGGGAGCTGGGTTTTCCTGATAGCTGCCTTATTGCATTAGGAGTCTCCATGGGCTAACAAGAGGTTCTGATTTTAAACAGGACAGAAAACAACAGTAATGTCCCATTTCAAAAAAATATGTATTGTCAGCTAGGTATCACTGGGCTAAATTCAAAGTGTCAGTAGGCTGACCATACATACGTTTGAAATGGGACAGTACGGTCTCCCATCCCTCTCACTGGCTGTGCCAGCCTCAAGCTTTGTGGGACAACAAGGATGCATCTCTAATAAGAACCAGCCTGAGGCAAGAAGAATCTGGCTTCTTCCTGGGAAGGGGAGACAGAACCTGGAATCCCTGCCCAGGCTGCTAGGACAACCATGCAATTTCTGTTTGGCCTTCATGGTGTTCGCAAACATTTGGATTCACTGTTAAGACTGAGAAAGTAGGAGCTTTCACCTGATGCTGTGCCCACCCCCCTGGCTGGGCACCAAGCAGCTGGAGCTGGGGACCAGCTGCCCCCAGTCAGGCGTGCACTCTGCGGATTCCTGAACTCACTGCTAGGGTTTCCGGCTGGGCCTCGTAGGCATGCGCACTTGTCTCCTCAAGGTGGAGGTCGCTGCGCAAACTCTTGGGCACGTGTATGCAACTTCAGGTCTCATTTACTCCCTCTGCCAGGATGTGCACCCTCATAGCACAGAGGTGACTTCCTGTCATTACAGGCGAACCATTTCTGCTCCCATCTACAGCCAATTCCTCTGCCATGAACGAGATCCTACCCTTCCCGTCCACTCGAGGACACCATCCCAGCTCTCCCTCGTGTCCCTTCTACATCATCAGCTTTTCTCCCTCTGCCGAATCATTCCTTCTCAGACTACTAGCACGTGGTCCTTTCTCCCAGCTTAATAAAACCTCCTCTTGCCAAGCCTCGCTTGCCCAGCCAGCTACTGTTCTAGCTCTCAGCTCTCCTTGGCAGCTGATCTCTGTTAAAGAGTCCTCTACGCCCATCGCCCATCGTCTCCAACTCATCTCCTCCCATTCTCTCTCAAAACTACTCCCACCAGGCGTTAACCCCCATCGCTCCACCGAAACTGTTCGTGACAAGGTCACCAACCCTGAAGCCGTGCTGCTACATCCAAGGGCGAATCCTGGAGCTCATCTTGCCTGGCCTAGCAGCACTATCTGCCAGAGCCAGCCACTCTCCGCTCCTTACACACCTTCTGTGTGCTTCTAAGACGCCTGACTCACCGGCCACTCCTTGTCACTCTCCTTTGCAGGAACCCCAGCTTCGCAGATTCTCTGGCTCTGATGGACAGATGCTGCTAGCACAGTGAAGGCACGGGGGAGTCTCGATGCCAAGCGGCAAAATGCTATACTTGATTGAAGGCTCGTTTCATGAAATACTTTGTTCCCTCATGGGCATGCTTGTGTCACCGAGATCTCACTCCTCCTCCTCAACAGAGCCGACTAGCGGTGGGGGTGGGGGTGGGGTGGCAGCAGGTATCCCAGACACCCCGCCCAGCCAGGGGGAAGGGCAGACGGGGCTAGCTGCACTGTGCTGCACCATCACTTCTTGCTGAGCTGGATTATTAGTTACTACAGCCCCTACCTGCGTTCCCTGCTTCCTTCTTCAGTTTGTTCTCAACCTGGTAGCACAAGTCAGAGCCTGTCACTCACTGGCTGAAAACCATCTAACTACCCGCCATCCACTCTGAGTAAAACCAGGAGACCTTCCTACTGTAGCTGAGCGGTCCCACACGAATGGACCCTCTCTGCAAGCATCCCCACCACTCTCCTCTCACTCCTTTGGCTCCTTCCATCTGGGCTTTTTGCTGACCCTCGAACATGCCAGCTTGCTCCCACCTTTAGCCTTTGCACTGGTCCTTCTGCCTGGAACATTCCCAGGGTGCTGGCGTTAAAGCTTGTTTAAATATTACCTCTTCGAGAAATTCTATTTGAAATTCCAGTGTGCTTTCCTCTGACCTTCTTGACCATCCTTACGCTACTCTGTTTCTTCCCTTTCATTTTCTATGACACCATATTATGATTACTTATTTATTGTCTGTGTCTCCCCCATCCCAAATCCCAAGGGCCCAGGAGGGTGCCTGGCACATAATAAGCTCTCAATAAATATTTCTTGACTATATGAATGTCTAGGAAGGAATGTGGCTTTGACGTGATTATCAAACAGTTCTGTGGTCCAAAAACCATTAACGAAACAAAACACTTGCAAGCACTAAAGCTGTTTGAAAACAAACCAACCCACTATTCCATCCTTAAAGGGCCTTAAAGGGAAGCGCATCAGAGCCAAGTATATATTGCCCTTGGTTTTCCTCTATTCCCTCCTGACTCAGTAGAGTTGGGGTCCCCTCCTCTGGTCTTGGGAGCCCCTGAATGCTGGCGGGGTAGCAGCTTTCAGACCCGGCGAGAGCGCTCCCCCAGTAGCAGCACAGAGAGGAGAGAAGCCGTGAGATTTACCACATAAGTGGGCACTGTATGTGGAGTACGTGCTGGAAGCAACAATAGCAGTAAATACAGGACAGAAAATAACAATCTTTGAAATGACAACAAACGGGACACATTATCTAAGCACTAACACCTAAGGAGGTGGCTGCCCAGGCTGTGGTGGGCAGTGCCTCAGGAGAGAGAGGCCGATGTCTTTCCAGGCTGCCTGGTCTTCAGTCCTTGTAACTTTTCATCTTTCAGCGCCTTCAAGAACTTGTCTGTGGGAAAGCAAAACAAACTTAGCTGGAGTAGAGATAAGGGCTCTTTCTAACACTGCCAAGGCAATTATGTGTCCCCTGCATAATGATCTGAGATGGGTGGGGGAAAACCCTAACCGCCAAAACACGGGTAAGTGGAGAATGCGAGTATAGTGGAGCAATCCAGACCTTAGAAAAGCCCAAGTTTTCTAGGACTTGTTTTTCTTCCTATGGCTGTCGGGAAGGGGGAATTACAGGTACCTGGTGAATTGGGGACCATTCCCACAGCCACATGGACCTAAACATTTAGGTTATTTCGTACTCCCCTTCCCTGTGTGGCAGGGAGGCCAATTTTACCTGTTTTATTACAACAGTGGGCATGATCTTCCTAGATACCCTAGAACTGGCTGCCCTCTTCCAGATCAAGTGCTAGCCTTAGAATGGATGAAGGGAAAGGCAAAGTCTGCAGAACAGCCTATGGCTACAACGCCACAGGTCCTTCTGGGAGCAGAACTGGACTTTACAATTTTACTCTCTAACAGGGAGGAATCAGTCAGCTTCATCTTAGAGGAATCCACATCAACATGACTGATCTGTCCCCATCCAGATCCCTAAAACTTCAGGCCTAAGATCAAATGGCTGAGTCTAGGGACCTGGTGAGGGCTACAAGGGCAAGGGCCAGGGGTCACAGGGAGGCTACCTTTCACACTGAAAGTGGAGGGAACCACCCAAAGTGAATGTCCTTGGGCCTTCCCACCGCCCCACCATAGACACTCCAACTGGCCCTCGCCACTTCCTCCATCGAGGACCTCCGTTGAAGATAAACACTAAATGTCAGGTCTCTGGAGAGAGGGGGGTCTCTATGGTGGTGGAGCTCCGGGGGTGGTAGTATTACTGTGCAGGAAGCTAAACGTTCAGGAAGGAGGGTCTGTGGTGGATGGAGTTCGAGGCTGGTAAACTCAGAGTCCAGATTACGGAAAGGGCTCAGGAAGGAGGCAGGGTGGAGTTTGGGACAAAACGGTCCAGGAAGTCCAGATTGGTGGTGGGGGAAAGGGGCAGTTGAAGTCCAGGATGGTGGAGTCTGGGTTCTGGGTTCTGGGGAATCGATTTGGGATCTGGGATTCCTGGGTGTCTAAACCCAAGGCCACATTGTGGGAGAGGGGATGCGGGGGACATGAGCCAAGGCAGGCTCCCTTAGGTGGGCTCGGGCGGCCCCGGGAATGTCACGCACAGCGTTGGGAGTCGAAGCTGTCCCCAGTGATGGTGAGCAGCTCCAGCTCCTTAATCCGAATCTCCAGCTCGCACAACTCCTCTGGGTGGGAGGCAGAGGCAAAGCGCGGGGTCGCGGGGCCAGGAGCCAGCGGTGAGGCAGCCACCTCGGGCCCCGGCGGCGAGTAGAAGCGGAGCGGCTCATAGGGGATGGAGGCTAGGCCGGCGGGCCAGGGCGGGGGACAGGGGCGCTCCCTGGGGGGACCCAGGCCGGGCGGGGGCGGCGGCGGCGGCGGCGGAGGCGGGAGTGCTGGAACCGGGGGCGCCTGGGGCACGGAAGGGCCCCCTATCGCCCCGCCCGCCGGCGCCCCGCCAGCCTTGAGCGGCACAAAGAGTTTCTTCCAGATATTGAAGTCGCTGAGCGGGGACGAGGAGATGCCGCGGTCGTAGAGTGACGGGAAGTAGAGGGGAGGGGCCGACCGCTGGCTCATCGTGGGGCTCTGGCTGCCGCGCCGCCCCTTCGGCATCTTTTGAATGAGAGGTTGCGTGGGAGGAACCCCGCGCCGAGAAACGCGCGCCTGTCGCGAGTCGCCGGCGTTCGGAGGTTCCACAGGCCACGCTCCGGGGGAGCGCGCGGCCGGACTCTTTCGCCCTGCCCCGCCCTGAACAGGCAGGGTTCCCAGGTCCTGCTGGCCACGCCCACGACGTGGCCCCGCCCACCGACGACAACCCAAGTCTCTCGTGGCGGAAGCGGCAAGTCCCTCGGGCGCGCCCTAATGCGCAGCCCAGCCGCTTGGTGTCCGCTTCGCTTGGGAGATCGTGCCCGCTAGACCACAGCACCCACCCCCGACCCCGAAACCGTCCAGCCCCTGGACTTCTCCCACCACCCGTGAGTTACAGGCCGCTGGCAGTCCTAGCTGCAGCTCTCGCAGCCTGACTGCCTCATCCAAACGCACGAAGCTGGGGGCTGAGCAGAACGGCCAGAGAAAACTTTCTGTGGTCTTGGCCTCCTTTTACAGGGAGAGAAAAAGTATGTTTCCTCCAAACCTCCCTTACCGCCCCTCGCTGCAAAGAATTTAGGGAAAGGACTTTTCATCCACAACTGGAGGCAGAAAAGGAGAGAGTTAGAATGGCTGTTGGAGCCAACCACGTTCCTGCCAAATTTCCCAGTGTTGTGGGAGTCTAGGAAAAGGGACCCCGTGCGGCGCTCTCAACGCCGCGGCCTGGGTTGACTCCCAGCCAAGAAACTACCAACAAGGAAAAAGAAAGAGGAAAATGGATTTGTAAGTGTCTTCGATGAAATGCAGTTTAGTTCTCTTCCAAACACATTTTTTTTTAAACAGGAGCTAACAAGCGATAAACGAACCATCCAAAGGAAATACTGCTGAGCCTGTTGCCAGAAAACACAGATGTTACCAAAAACAGATTCTTGGTGTCATCACAGGAAATAATTCAAGGATACACTAAAAAAGCCAAGCAAGCAGTGGATTTAAAGAAAGTAAGGGAGTACACTCCCAAAATAGTGGGAGTGGGCGGGCAGGAGAACAGCAACTGCCCGGAAGAACAGAGGGAATTTTATTAGAATGAGGGTGCAAAGGATTCAGGTTCAAGGGGTGGTGGTGTAGGCATTCCCAAGGTGGATCCTCGCTGACTACTCCTTCCCCTGGAGGGGCGGGATTGATTCCCTTGTCCTTATTTGGCCCTTGTCAGAACTGTCCTGGCAACGCAGTGCGCAGAAATTTTTCCCAGCCTGCAATGCTAGTTGTCTGTGACAATCACCTTATTTTGCCGGTATAAAATGTGTTCCTGTGTATAACGTGCACCCACGTTTTTGGCCCAAACTTTCAGGGAAATTTTCTAATTCAAAAATTTATTTGTTTATATTTAGGTCCTTGTCTTTTTGTATTATAAGGGAATTTCGGCATTTATTTTTTAACATATTATGATACAAGAAATGTTATGTAACAAATAATTACAAAACACAAGAACAGATAGAAGATACAAGAAATTTTATGTATAAAAAATTTTTTATTAAAAAAAACCATTATCGTATTCCAGGGTATTATTTTGCATACAGATGTCATTATTGATTTCTAGAGTTACACTTTTAACTCATAAGAATAAATACAATTAAAAACATTTATAAAGATACAGAATTAGTACTACTCATGTATAATGTGTATCCTTATTTTTCCCCTCACAAATTTGGGCAAAAAAAGTATGCATTATATACTGCAAAATATAGTAGCTAAAGTTCACCTTGAGAGGCAAGATGGAGTCCAGAGTCACCACAATCTAGTTCTGGCGGGTCTTGTAGCTGCATCTTTTCTTAAAAATGATCTCATTTCCTACTTCCTTTGTCTCCCCTCACCTCCTCCTTCCACACCCATCCTCCCACACCCCCATCCCGCTCTCCCTGCAGCCCTGTTCTTTCTGCCTATGACAACATTCCCCGTCTTAAGTCTGGGCTCTTGTAATCCTGCAAGGGATTTTGGGATGAGGGTCCGTCTTCTGAAACTGCTTCCTGCAAAACAGGTACTGTCCCTGCCTACCGGCACCAGAGTTTCTTGCTGTGCTATTATGCACAGGGAGAGTGCTATGGAGGACTTAGAGCAAGCTCGTCCAACCTGTGGCCCGCCGGCCGCATGCAGCCCTGGACGTCTTTTGAATGTAACCCAAGACAAATTTGTAAACTTTCTTAAAACATCATGAGAATTTTCTGTGACCTTCCTTCTTTTCTTTCCTCTCTCCCTGTGGCCCTATTCTCTCTACCTAACAAACTGACTGCAAATAGCTCACCTATTTCTTATGAGTGACCTGGATGTATACTGTGCAAGGGACACGCCCCGCTCCTGTACATGGGTAGCCCATATTAGTCATAAACAGAGGGGAGGTAAACTTCCTTGAAAGACTTGCCTAATGGTCATGGGTGTGAATGAACAAAGATGGGTGGGGGTCATTTTAGGCTGCTGGCCAGTCAAGATCTGAGTCAGTATCAGTTCCCAGGGCGCCATCCGTCATCCGCTCTAGTTATGCAGGCAGTGCGCATACACGTGCACCAACCACGCAGGGCTCATTCTCAGCGCGTCCCCACACACGCACACGCACACACACGCGCACGCACACACGCGCACACACACACGTGTGCACACACACGCGCGTGCGCACACACATGCGCGCGCACGTACGCACACACGCACATGCACACACACGCGTGCGCACACACACATGCACACACGCGCGCACACACACATGCACACACGCACACGCACACACACACGCACACGCACACACACAGCATTTGCTAGTCGAACTGATTTTGTGTGTGTGTGTGTGCGTGTGTGCGTGTGTGCATGTGTGTGCGCGCACGTGTGTGCGTGTGTGTGTGCGCGTGTGTGTGCGTGTGCCTGTGTGTGTGTGGCAGCAAAGGGAGAGAGATGTCCAAGTTGGATATCTTTGGACAAGTTATTTGACTTCTAAGTCAGTTTTCTGTCAAATAGAAATAAGAGAACCAGGTTGCCTCATACAGTTGTGATGATCACACAGAAGACAAAAAAGTGTGTGTGAAGCACCGGTAAACTTGGAGACTATGTCCAAATGTAAGGGGCACCTATCCCCCCCGAGGGGCTTGTCTGAGGCTGAGAAGCTTTTTCCTCTCATACTTAGCTGGATCCAGCCCAAGGATCCTATGGTGCTGAGCATATAATAAAGCTCCATAAATATTTGGGAATTTTTAAAAACAGTGTTATGTGTTGTGAGAACTGAAAGAGATCAGAATACACCACCCCAAAATATACCATTTGGCATAAGGATTATTTTAAGTTGAAGGCAGTTGAGGAACAAAAGACACAGGAGGAACTCTCTGTCTTCTCCCTTTCTGCCTAAAAGCAGGGCATACATTTCCCTTTGGAAAAGTAACAAATTTCCCCTTGTGAAGTTGTCCCCCCATCCCAGCAAGAGTAAGATGACTCTTATCACTGGAGATGCCACTGACTTGAGTCTGTATGACAAACCTTACTAAACAACCCTATCTTCCATAAATTTTTCCCATATATCCCTTCCTACAATTTACAACGCTTTAGAACCCCAAACCCCCTTTCCTTTGTCTTGTCACCAATTTATCACCCTTTATTGAAATAGTTTGTAAGTGCTTAAGCCTAACCACTTTGGATTTTCACTACTTTTCTGTGAGTAGCTTCCCTCCCCTCGGGGCATGCATAATAAAGCTTATCTCCTGTTATTCTGTCTTGTGTCAGTTTAACTAGCATGACCTGTTAATCTATCTTTTGGCAGTTACAGAGTTTAAGAGAGTAGAGGAAAATGTTTTTTGTTTTATTTTTTCCCCCACCCCTAAGAACCACAGCAGTGGTTAAAAGCCATGGTTTTAGACTCAGACCTGGGCCCAAGCCCTGGATGCACTATGTTCTTGGTTGTGTGGGTGAACCGTTCTGAACCTCAGCTTTTTATCTATATAATGGAAACAGTAATGGTACAGATTCACTTGGATTGGCAAGATTAAATGGGACAACCTAAGTACCTGGCCATGGTACATGCTCAGCAAGTGTTAGCTCTTGTTATTAGGTATCAAAGGTCCTTAGAAGAGAAAGAGGTTTTCCATTGTGTTTTTTAAATGATGCACACGTTTTTACTTGTATTGTCAAATGAATGCAAAAAAACTGAACGCTTTGGCTGGAAATAAATGATAAACATTTATTCAAGGGTCTTAAGGGTTTGCAAACTAGAAATAGAACTAGAAAAAACCCAGAGTGTTTCAAGTTCTTACAGTAAAAAGTACATTCTTGAGAAGATTCTGGCCTGCATTCTTAGCCATTGGGTTGGTCTGGGAGAATAATCTTCTAGAGATCCCTGGTGGTTTGGATAATGGGTGTTAGGCTAGATACATGAGCATGTTTTCCTTAGTCCTTAGAGGGGGTAATCAGAAGGTTATCTGGAGGTTTGATGTATGTGCAGGCATTGATACAAGGCTGGAGAGTTCAAAAGTTTAAATTTCTAAGCAGTTAAAACAAAAGCAGAATGTTTCCTCATGTCTTAACCTGCTTGATTTTAGTAATTTAGCAGCTTGAATAGAATGACTCCATTTTATTTCTTCACTCTATTCCTCAAAATTCATTTAAAGAGAAAAAGCTTACAGATTCCCCCCCATTAAATTCAGGATAATCTAAATAGATTTTATACTGGATGGCTTAATTATGATACAATCATGAAGTTATAGACAATGGGTTACAAAAGGAGGTTGTTTCCTCTAACAATTACACAAGAAACCTCAGCAGTCACAAAAAAACCAACACTGAGATAAACCCCAGTCTGAAGGTAAAGTCCAGATAGGGTAATAACAAACCGTGGTAATTAAGACAAAAACCTATAGATTATTTCCTCAAGCAAATGCCCAGGAAACTCAAGTTGGTGATGAAAAGATAGAGCAGGCTTGCATTCAATTTAAACAGAACTTTTCCCTTCCTGGTCTCTAAAGCTCTTGTGATACCTGCCTCTCCACTCAAATTTCCCAAGTGCCATCCTGCTGGGCTCGAGGGATTCAATTCCTAACACCCCTGCTGCCTGCATTTGGAACCAATGGGGAGACACACACCAGAGTCCTTTGCTGATAAAAGAGGATGTTTCTGTAGGGTCTGGCAGCCAGCTCTACTTGCTAATCCTGAACCCGTGAATTGAGCTCACCCACCCAGTGCGAGGCTGAGTGGGAAAGCTACGAGCTTAGGTCGCAGGTAAAGGGTCTTTACTGGCAGAGTGAAAAGAAGGCCAAGGTCAGGCCTGGTCCTTTCTCCAAACTCATCAGTCAAAGCAGTGGTTCTTCCACATGCAGGAGAAGGGCCAGGAGGGTCACTCTTAAGAAACCTGACTCAACTGGTGGAGGCTCCTCCCAACACTCTGACTTCAACCCTCTGTTTAACTTAGGCTGCCTCATCACAGTTTGAGTTTCTCATTTCCTGTTGCCTCCACCCTCCCTAGCCATAAGGTCCAGAGAGAATCCGGAGTGCTGCTTGCCTGGTTCCCTGAGTCACTGCACTGCCAGAGATAATACAAAAAGCCTCCTCTGGACTTGTGGAGCCACAGCTTAACAAAAAGGGTAACATTCCAAGTCAAGGATAGAAATGTAGGAGCTCTAAACTGGTAGGGCTTGTGGCTTGAAATGCAAACAGAGTTGTTATGGAGTAAATGTTTGTGTCCACCCTCAAGAAACCTCAGCCATTACAACAAACCAACACTAAGATAAACCCCAGTCTGAAGGTCAGTCTTGTGTCCAAGAAGCAGTTTGTTGATAGAGATTTCATTTCAAGGAACCCTAAAAATTTGTATGTTGAAATCCTATGTCTCAGTGTGAAAGTATTAGGAGGTGGGGGCCTTTGGAAGGCGATTAGGTCTTGAGGTCAGAGCCCTCATAAATGGGGTTAGTGTTCTTAGTAGAGACCCCAGAGAGCTCCCTTGTCCCTGGCACCACGTGAGGACACAGTGAGAAGACCGTTTCTATGAAGCAGAATGTGGGTTCTCACCAGACACCAAATGTGCTAGAGCCTTGATCTTAGAGTTCTCAGCCTCCAGACCTGTGAGAAGTAAATGTTTGTTGTTTAAGCCACCCAGTCTATGTTATAGCAGCCTGAACATACTAAGACAAGAGTCATGTTTGAATCCAGGACTCTGTGACCCTGGGGAGGTCGTGCCAGCTCTCTGAACCTGTGTTCTGATCTATGAAATGAAGACAGTATCTGCTTCACAGGGTTGATGTATTTGATGAAAATATGTATAAGCAGTACATGGGACACATAATGGGTGCTCCATAAATTGTAACTATGATTGTTATACAGCAATACATGGATTCCTTAATTCACCATTAAGCCCTGGTGAATTACTGAGGAAAATGGTGTGATGGGGGGGTCCCCCCTGGAAAACCAAACCTTCTCCAGGTAATTTAACAAGCCCCACACCCTAGAAGCGGATTTACCTATTGTCCTGCTGAGGACAGTGATAGTAAACACAGGTTACCGTGTGCCAGGCACTTATGTTCATTTATTTTACCTTTCTACAGCCCCAAGCAGTAGGTGTTACTACCCCCATTTTCCAAATGAGAAAACCGAGGCACATAGCTGACTATAACTTGCCTGAGTTTCTGTAACTGGTTAGCATCAGAGCTAGGCTGACCAGATGTCCCGTTTGAATTGGGTCAGAAAACCAACAGTACTGTCCCGTTTCAAACGGGACATCTGGTCAGCCTAATCAGAGGTGGAATTCCAAACAGGCAGGCTGGCCCCAGCGCTCAGCTTCCCAGAAGTTCCCCACCTCTCAGGCCAAGGCCACCTTCAGGTCCTTTGGCGTTCCCACCCTCTTTCTGGCAGGGTCTGGCTCTAACTAGAAGTTGTTTGTGTCACAATTCAAGGGCCCAGCTATTCTGGGAAGCACGGAACAGTCTTGTCTTTATTACTCATCTGAATTCACCATTGTGCTGGATGGCCTAGGCATTCCCACCTCCCTTCACAACGCCCACTATTTCAAGAAAGTCTCTAAAACATGCAGTTCAGCACTTATTCTTGTTTTCCTTGGTAGATATGTTCCCGTGCACTTGCAGAGCAAGCACATTTTTAAATGCACTGGAGCCCGAGAGGCAGTTCAGAGGAATGGAGAGTGCCCGGGCATGGAAGGTGAGAGCTGAGTTTCAGTCCCACCAACCAGTGCCAACTAGCTGTGCAAATAATCGTAGCTAACGCGCACTACCCACTGACCATGACGTGTTCTCACGTCGTCCCAGTAATAACACATACAGGGTAGATCTGTCAGCATTTTCTGTTCACAAGCAACAGAGATTGACACTGAGAATTTATACAAAGGGCTGTGAGATGATTCCGGGAGCAGAACGCTTAAGAATTAGGTTGAGAAAGTGTAGGGACCGGGGCAACTTTAGGAATCCAGGTAGCAGGAAGGAATCCACAGTCTCTTCAGTAGAGGTAGTAGACGCTGTTGGCTGGCTATTCGCAAGGATTATTTTTAACCTTTTTTCCTGCAGCTTTCCCCTATAGAAGCTGAACAAATGAAATAATAGCTTTGCCAGCTCCCCTTTCAGCTAGGAGTGGCCATGGGACGTTTCCAACCAGAAGATATGGCAAGAAGATGACTGGAAGCTTCCTGGGAGATTGTACTCCTGACAAGAGGAACAGCAACAACTGAAGCTTTCTTTTTCTCTCCTGTCCCTGATTTGAATCGGGATGCAATGCTGGAACTTCTGCAGTCACTTTGTGATCATGAGGGAGAGACCAAGACTATCACAAACATAGCAGCCAAAACACTGGTGAGCAGCCAAGCCAATGCCAGCAGGTGCCTACCCTCAGAGTGTTTATGCAAGAAAATCAGGCTCTATATGGTTAAGCTACTCTGAGTTGGCTTGTGTGTGACTTGTAGCTTTCCTTAAAGACTCACAGCTTCAACCAAGTTTTCTTCAGTCCTTGTATACTCCACTCAAGATTTAAATTCCAGGAGGGAATATACCCCACCTTTTGGCTAGAGGAGGGTAGGCCACCTTCCTTAGGAGTCCCACAAAGACTGCACTTAAAAGGTGGAAATAATTCCCCAACAGGTAATTAGGGTTTTGTTATCAGAAGGAAGGGACAACAGATGCCAAGTGTCTAAAAATCCAATGTCCATCATAATAGGTACCATTGTTACAACTGATGATGACACAGAGGGCCAGCGAGGTAAAACATTATGTGCAAGACCTCTGAGCTAGTCGGTGAAAAAGGACTCTTTATTACTGCTCTGCAAATATATTGCATTTAAGTAAAGGCCTGTTGCAGTGAGATCTTATTTTAAGCCCAAATTTTACAAAATTCTCAACACTACTTGATGCACATCATGTGCACGTTACTTCCATTCCAATCTTCAGTGTTTCTTTAACTTCTTCCTATAGCTCAAGAAAAGGGTGGTTTAGTTGGTAATTGTCAGTTAACCCTTCTCACTAGTAGTTGCCTTGGTCAGAGACGTTCAGTAACAAAGAACAGAAACTTTCTCAAGCAACACAGAAGGTCTGAGGGAGTTATGGGAAGAATCCATGGGCAGTCCCCCAGGTACACAATTCCAGCCAGTGAAATGGGCAGGGACCTGCGATCTATAAATACACTGATGGTCTGGGCATAGACAATACTATTCATAGTTACTGAAAAAAATTAAGTGAACTCCTATGTACAGTGCTTGCAAGAGTGCCTGGCACAGTAAGCCCTCAGTAGCCATAGTAAGCTGTGACTAGTACATTCATTCCCTGTTGAAAAATTGAGCGCCAGGTCCCATTTTGAATTATAATGCTAAGTTCCAGTTCTGGCCACAGCACTCTATCACACCAACACATGAGAGCTGCCTACATTCCAGTAAGGGCCACATCTTACTCAGCATCTGTATTTTAGGTTGACTGATAATGGTGTATCTGTAAAACCTATAGCCAGATGGAGTGGGGTTAGTTGAGCCAGTGTGAGCACTAGTTGTATATGTAAGATCAACATA
The DNA here is from genome assembly GCA_004026885.1 of Lyroderma lyra. Lineage (NCBI taxonomy): Eukaryota > Metazoa > Chordata > Mammalia > Chiroptera > Megadermatidae > Lyroderma > Lyroderma lyra. The sequence goes on from PVJL010001818.1 coordinate 213,252, forward strand.
CTGGGGTTGGCTAACTTGCACGTAGCCAGTAACAGCACTGATGGGAATGGCAGCACCCCTAGGGAAGCTGATCACAGAAAAGAAGCTCCCCACTCCTCAATCCCAGATCTTGATTCCCAGAGTTCAGTGCACTTGGCCTCTGCAGGACACATGCTGTGCCCCCTAGCCCCAACCCAGAGGCTCTGGACCTATGCAGTTGCTGGGGAAAACAGTGTCCTTCCCTACAACAGACCCACATGGACACCCACCTAGAAGTACTGTGGTCATTTACGTTACTCCAAATCAATGTATGTACAAATAGGAAGCTTTAGTTTAGATAAATAGAAATGGTGAATTACAGTGAGTAATCCTCTAAGTCAGGGCTTGTCCAACCTGTGGCCTGGGCTGCCTGTGGCCCAGGATGGCTTTGAATGCAGCCCAAAACAAATTTGTAAACTTTCTGAAAACATTTTGAAAATTACTTTTTTGGTTTTTTTTTTTTTAGCTCATCAGCTTTTGTTAGCGTTAGTGTATTTTATGTGTGGCCCAAGATAATTCTTCTTCCAGGGAAGCCAAAAGGTTGGACACCCCAGTTCTAAGTAATATTACAAGATCTCTGGTCAGTCTCTACTTACGCCCAAGCCAAAGGAGTGAATGCTGTGTGACTCACTGCAGATTCTCAAACCCCTGAGGTTTTAACAACGTTGTACTTCGTGTAACTGCATCTTTCCTATAGCCCACTTCCTATTTGACACTTTACAAACGTGTGACCTCAAGGCTTGCAACAATTCTTTGAGGTAGATGTAGGAAGCCAGCGCTCAGAAGGGTCCAAAATACTCCTACAGAGACAAAGCTAATCAGTGGAAGAGACAGGATCCGACCCAGGTCCCCAACTACAAAACCTATTCACTTAACCACTACCATCCTGAAATGAAACACAAGAAGCACTGGACCTTTGGGAACAGACCATGGCAAACAGTGTTTGAAATTATCTCCTGTTTCCAAAAAGACCTCACTAGGTTTTTCAAAGCTCACAACTATTGGGTAACCTAACTGTCCAGTAAAAAATAACTGTACTTAATATTTTTTCTCAGAAAAAGCAGGAATAGATTTCTTCAAAGCAAAATGAACACCAGGGTCTCATTCCAGGCTTTTTCTCCAAAGTCAGACTGGAGTACAGTCAGAACAGTGTACAAAACAGGCAGGGTGGTAGAGTGTCCGACTTGGGAAGTTAAGTGTGAATCCTGGACTTGCCAACATATTCCCTGGTTACTGTCAGCAATTCAGCCTCTCCAAATGTAGTTTGGTCTCTCTTTTTTTTTTTTTTTTTTTGGCTTTTTGGTATGTGGGTAGCTCCCTGGCTGGGAATCGAACCCAGGCCGCAGCGCTGACAGTGCCCACGCCGAAGCCTTAAGCCACTACACCATCAGGGAACTCCTGTAGTTTGCTCTTAAACAAAGCTGGATGATGACAGTACAGATTAAAATACATGTAAAACATGGAGCACAGAACCCTGCACCACAAAGTACCCCTCATCACTAGTACCTGTAGTGATTGTCACGTCAGTACTACCTTGGGCCAAATCTGTACCTTCTCAGCACATCAAGAATCTCTTAGAGAATTGTTAGCATTAGTTCAGATGTGTTTGCAAGCAAGCAACAAATCCAATGTGAGCTGGTAGACTTTGAACACTGATGGAGTTATGACATAGCAGCTGGTCCTGCTGAGGATGCAGACACATAAGGCATGGTTCTTACTCTCAAGGCCCAATGTCCAAATCACATGGGCTGGGCAAACCCTTATTTTATCAGGATACATCCTGCATGATGTTAAGTCATAGGGCTGATTGCAAGGACACAGGGAAATATACCCTCTAACCTTGAAGGCCAGAACTTTGAAGACTAAGTTGGTCAGCATCCTTCAGGACACAGGATGAGTATTCCTTAGGACACACTTTCCCACTGGGTGTACCTTGCATCCCTAACTCCTCCCTGCAAAGAGAAGATCCAATGAGGTCTTTTAATTTCTATAAAGCCATGCAAAGGCTGTTGACTGTCCACTCATCTGGCCTTTGCAGTACTACCTCTGGGTCCAGACACCCAACCCTGAGTCATAGCAACTTTCTTCAGAAAGAAACCCTGAAGCTTAAGGCCAGAAGCATAATTTGCTGGTTCTGACTCCCAGCAGCCCTCTCCCCATTTCCCTATTTAGCAGCACCCAGATTTTGCTTTAGCAAATGACCCCCTTTTCAAGGTACACTGGCCCAAAAGTGGGCACATGACCCAAGATAGCAGTCACATGGTCTCACCCTGGAATCTGAGTCTTAAGAGAGTTCTGGAACTATCTAACTTCTGGCTTTTTGATGCCTGATGAGATTCTCCTGAAAAAGTTTCCCAAAATTAATTTTCTGCTTAAGGGAGTCAAAATGGATTCTTGCTCCTAACTAAAAAGCCCCGTGTGAAATGAGTTGCTCTGCTCAGCTAGCAGCTGTGGGTGTGGTCAGTACTTTCTCAGGCAGAAAAAGTCCTGTTAAGGAAAGAGTCAGGCTTAGTATTTTGTCTTGAAACAAAATGAAAGATAATGTAAGGAAAAACACTGAGCCAACAGGGAACACAGGGCATCAAGGTAAAGCCAGGTTAGGATAAGGAAGTCTATTCGTTTACGGCATCAACAGAAGAAAACTGGCACTGCCCAAGATCTTTCACTGGGCGTGTTGCATATGTTGTTATCCTTTTGGGCCAAAGACCACACTCAAGCCTTTGATTAGGTTTTATTTTCAGAAAGGCATCATTTATCCCAGTTTCTCTAGCAGATTACATAATCAAGGAGTTTAAAAAAAAGTGTTAGGAAATCCCACTTTTATTGGCAAAAGACAGGCTATGTTGTTAAATACAACCAAGGTTATAATACAAACGACATTCAGTCTACCAGACTTTGACAATAATTCACCAGCACCATAAGAAAAAGGCAAAACTTCGCCCTCCTGAAAAGGTGTATCACCTTTTAGGAAACTGGTAGAACTTCTGAGAGCCTCACATTTGTGACGGTGCTAACAGCCCTTACAAATGTATTTGTACACAATCATATCGCATCATCTAGGAGTCAATAGGCTTGATGTCAGCAGGTAAAACACATCCCTGCAGACCTGCTGCTGTTCATGATGACATTTGGGGGACCCAAACTGCATGAAAGCATTCCCCCACACCCCCCAAAAGTACTGATCATATATTTAACTACATGCAAGGAGCCAGGTGGGAAATAACCGAGGACTGCAGAGAATCTAGTCAAGCTGTCACTGCAAAGCGCAGAGGGAGAAGCATGTAACTCAGCGCACGTCACATGTGCTTCATTCTGCAGCTTCTTCCCTCACGTGGACCTTCTCTGCAAACAGGGCTGTTCTGCAAAGTTTCTGAGTCTCTCTCTTATCCAAGCTGCCAAGCTAGTTTTAATCTTTCCCAACAGGAAAATACAAAGCTTTTGGAACTCAGCAGCAAAGGAAAGAAGAAATACACAGAAACAGGGAGTTTAGGAGATGCTCTCCTGGTATCCATTTAGAGAAAAATGTGCCAGCATGCTGCAAGCAGCTGAGTCACCAGCAGAATCGTTTTCCCTGGTATACTTGTCCCATCACTTTTGTTACACAGGTTCTTCTTGCAGCAGTCGTAGCTTAGTTTCCTCTCGTCCAAGGCTTTTGAAATGGTGTTGTAATTGCAATCATCAAACTTCCAACATTGGTAATATCTTCGTGCATCTGTGGGAGAAACACATACATAAGGGTAAGCAAGCAAGCAGCTGTCTTTGAACTCTCAATTCTACTCCTTATAACTTACCTTGTGAAAGTAGAGACATTTGGTGTATGTGTATCCCAGTTGGGTTGTAAAGGGGAACAGTTAAATAAATGATGATACAGCCCTAAATGGAACTTTTCCACATAACCCAAGCCTCATAAGAGCCAGTACAGTTGTGTCTATGGGTGAGGCAACAGTCAATCATACTGATGTCTTTTAAGAGATTTAGCAAGATTTTTAAATACATGCCTTCACTGACCCAGCAATTCCACTTTCAGAATTTACTCTATGAAGTTACCTAGAAAAATGGTTAAGATAACATGCTCAAAAATGATCATTGTGGGGTTCTCTGGTGGTGTAGTGGCTAGGCTTTGGCACTCCCAATGCTGCAGCCTGGGTTCAATTCCCAGCCAGGGAACTATCCACTTCCAAAAAAAAAAAAAAAAAGAAAAAAGGAAAAAAAGAATGGTCATTGCAGTAGTACCTGCAACAGCAAAAAACTATAAAACCAGCCCATCAATAAAAAAGTATTTGAAGAAATTATGGTAGAGTTCCATACAACTGAATTCCATGCAGATAGATAATAACACTGACCCGCAGATGCTGATGTGGAAAGAGCCTAAGGTTTTTTTATAAATGCAGAAAAATAGATAAATTGAACTTCATCAAAATTTAAAATGTTTGTACTTCAAAGTATACCATCCAAAAAACAGACAAACCATACACAAAAAGGGAGAAAATGTTTGCAAATCATATATCAGATTAATAGTCATAATATATACAACATAACAATAAAAAGACAAATAACAATTAAAAATGAGTAAACAATATGGATATTTCACCAAAGAATATATACAGATGGTCAACAGGAGCTAAAAAGATGCTCAATTTCATTAGTCATTAGGAAAATAAAAATCAAAACCATAACGAGAACTTCTGGTCCAGATGGCAGAGTAGGTAAACACTGTGTTCAACTCCTCCCAAAATCACAACTAAATTATAGAACAAACACCCAGGAGAACCATCTGAAGTCTAGTTGAATGGAGCTACTATAACTAAGGATATAAAGAAGAAGCCACATAGAGACTGGTAGGAGGAATGGCGATTCAAGATGGGCTGGTCCCACACCCACATGTGGTGGCTGAGAATTGGGAGGAATATCTTGGCTGTGGAAGTCCCAGCCTCACACTGGGCTCCCAAGCTCAGAGTACCAGTGCCATGAAGAAGAGTCCCCACAATACCCGGCTGTAAAAATCAGTGGAGATTCTGTCTGAATAAGACAGGGCTGCTGAAAACCCAGGCATCCTCTTAAAAGACCCACACAGACTTTCTCAGTCACAAACACCCTAAGCTCCAGCAAAGGGACAGCAGGTCAAAAGGTTCCAGGGACATATGGGGAGAAATAGAATTGTGTGGACTCAGGACAAGGGCTGGAGGGGCAGCTGCCATAGTTCCTATGTTGAGCCCTGCTCCCACCACAGCCTGCAGACACAGGCAAGAGCCAAAACTGAATCTGCATTAACTGGGGAATACCACTCACCTGACCCTGGTGACTCCCTGAGATTGGCCCCACCCAACTCACATTCCTCCTGGGCCGGTTTCACCAGCTATTCCTCACAAGCAGCCAGCCTTGGCTCACACTATAGATTTTCCTAAAAACTCTCAACAGTCCACAGGCTCCAACAGGCAGTGCTGGCCTCTGCATGCCCTGTGTCTCTTGCTGAGTAGCCACAGGCCTGGCACTCGTGGCAGCCAGCCTGTTTGCAGCATGGCCTCTCCCATGCACCTCTGGGCCCAGTGCAGGCAGCTACCAACCACGGATTGCTTTGTGGCTCCTACCAGTTGGCCCGGGCCAAGCACAGGCAGCAGGTGAACCTGGTATACAATGGAGCCCCTCCTAAAAGGCCCCAGAACCAACACACCCGATGGCTGGCTTTAGACCTCAACAGAATACTATCCAATTAGCTCCACACACAGCACACCCAAGGGGCACTGGCACAAAATATTCAAAGTGAGAAAGGCAAGGACCTACAACCAAGACTACTCTACACTGCAAAGCTACCCTTTGGAATTAAAGGAGAGATAAAGAGCTTCCAGACCAAAAATAAATACTAATAATAGGACCTGGAGATCATCATGCTAAGTGAAATAAGCCAGACAGAAAAAACAAAGAACTGTATGACTTCACTCATATGCGGAATATAAAACTGAAAGCAACAAAGAGAAAAGAAATGAACAAACAAACAAATAACCCATGGGCACAATCAATAGTTTAATGTTTATTTGGGAACGAGTGGGTTAGGGAGGGGAGAAAGGGGAGGGGGTGGGAGAGGAGAGGGGGAAGCTAAATATAAGGTGATGGAAAGAGAACTCACACTGGGTGGTGAACTTATTATACATCAAGTTGACAATGCACTGTAGTATTGTATGCCTGAAACCTATGTAATCCTTGCTAACAGATGTCACCCCAATAAGTCTAACAATAAAAATGAATATTAAAAAAAATAATAATAATAAAAAAAAGCTAAAGGAGTTCATCATCACCAAAACAAGTTATGACAAGAAATCTTAAAGGGACTTCTTTAAGAAAAAGGAGAAAAAAAATGTCATAAATATGAATAATAAATTAGCGATAACTGTATACCTATCAATAATCACTTTAAATATAAATGGATTAAATGTTCCAATCAAAAGACACAGGTGGAGCTCAATGGATAAGAAAACAAGACCCATACACATTCTGTCAATAAAAGACCCACTTCAGATCAAAAGACACATAAAGATTGAAAGGGATGGAAAAATACAGTTCATGCAAATGGAAACAAACAAAAAAGCTGGGGTAGTATACTTCTATCAGACAAAACAGACATCAAAACAAAGGCTATAACAAGAGACAAAGAGAGACATTTCATAATGATAAAGGCACCAATCCAACAAGATGATAAACCCTTGTAAACATTTATGCATCCAACATAGGAGCACCTAAATATAAAAAGGGAACATTGATGAACATAACAGGAGACAGTAATACAGTGATTGTCGGGGGCTTTAATACTCCATTGACATCAATGGATAGATCATCCAGACAGAAAATCAGTAAGGAAACTGCAGCCTGAAATGACACATTAGACCAAATGCATTTAATTGATACTTTCAGAGCATTTCACCCCCAGCAGCAGAATATACATTCTTTTCAAACACACACAGAACATTTTCCAGGACAGACCACATGTTAAGCCACAAAGCCTCAATAAATTTAAGACTGAACTTGTATCAAGCATCTCTTCCAACCACATGGTATGAAACTAGAAATTAATTACAAGAACAAAACTGAAAAACACACAAACACATGGAGGCTAAATAACATGCTACTAAACAATGAATGGGTTAACAATGAGATCAAAGAAAAAAAAAGATACCCAAGACAAATGAAAATGAAAACACAATAACCTCCACTCTATGGGAAACAACTAAAACAGTTCTAAGAAATTCACAGCAATACAAGCCTACCTCAAGAAAGAAGAAGAATTGCAAATAATCTTATATCTAAAGGAACTACAAAAAGCAGAACAGGGAGTTCTCTGGTGGTGTAGTGGCTTAAGGCTCCGGTGCTATCAGCGCTGCGGCCTGGGTTCGATTCCCATCTAGAGAGCTACCCACATACAAAAAAAAAAAAAAAAAAAAAGCAGAACAAACAAAGCCCAAAGTAAAAATAATAAAAATCAGGGTGGAAATAAAATAGAGTATAAAAAAATACAAAGTATCAATGAAATAAAGAGCTGGTTCTTTGAAAAGATAAATAAAACTGATAAACCTTTAATGAGACTCATCAAGAAAAGAGGACCCAAATAAATAAAATCAGAAATGAAAGAGAAGTAACAATGGACACCACAGAAATGCAAAAAAATTGTAAGAACCTACTACGAAAAATTATATGCAACAAATTGGGCAATCTGAAAGAAGTAGATAAATTCCTAGAAACATACACTCTTCCAAGACAGGGTCAAAAAGAAATAGATAACCTGAACAGACAGATAACTACTAACGAAATCAAATCGGTAATAAAAAAAACTCACAATGAACAAAAGTCCTGGATTGGATGGCTTCACAGACGCGTTTTCCAAACATTTAAAGAAGAATTAACACCTTTCCTTCCCAAAAAATTTCAAAAAATTCAAGAGGAGGGAAGGCTCCCAAGCTTAGTTTTTGAGAACAGCATTACCTCAATTCCAAAACCAGACATCAAAAAAAATAGAAAATTATGAGCCAGTATCCCTGAGAGATGCAAAAATCCTCAACAAAATATCAGCAAACCAAATTCAGCAATGCATTAAAAAGATCGTACGTCATGATCAAATGGGATTTATTCCTCTGATGAAAGCTTGGTTCACTATTCACAAATCAATTAATGTGATACATCAAACAAAACGTTAAAAATGGGACTAGCTTATGATCCAGGAATTCCACTTCTGGGTATTTATCCAAAGAAATCCAAAACACTAATTCAAAAAGATAATATACACCCGTATGTTCACTGCAGCATTATTTACAATAACCAACAAACAGAAACAACCTAAGTGTCCATTAACAGATGACTGAAAAAAGAAGATGTGGTACATATATAAATGAAATATTACTCAGCCATAAAACAGAATGAAACCTTATCATTTGCAACAACATGGATGAACCTAGAGGGTATAATGCTAAGTGAAATAAGTCAGACAGAGAAAGACAAATACCATATGATTTCACGTATATGTGTAATTTAAAAAACAAAATAAATGAACAAACAAAACAGGAAAAGACTCAGACACAGAGGAATGATGGTTGCCAGATGGGAGGGGGTTAGGAACTAGGTGAAAAAGGTGAAGGGATTCAGAAGTACAAATTGGCAGTTACAAAACAGTCACAGGGACATAAAGTACAGGATTGGGAATACAGTCACTATATTATAACAACTATGTACGGTGCCAGGTAGGTGCCAGACTTCTTAGGGAGATCACTTTGTAAGTTACATAAATGCCTAACTACTATGTTGTGCACCTGAAACTAATAGAATATTGAATATCAACTAATTAAAAAATTAAAATAAAAAAATAACCACAAAAATCCTTTCACACCCACTAGGATGGCTATAACCAAGAAACTGGAAAAAAAACAATTTTGGCAAAGAAGTGGAGAAATTGGAACCTTCAAACATTGCTGGTGGGATGACAAAATGGTGCAGATAACTTGGAAAGTCTGGCAGTTCCTCAAAAAGTTAGAGTTACTATATGACTTAGCAATTCCACTCCTAGATATATAGACCCAAGAGAGTTGAAAACTATGTTCACATAAAAGCTTATACAAGGGGGGACTCAAAAAACCCCAGAAATTTATTTATAAAAAATTGTGCATTTATTTTTACATGTTTAAACTTCAGTCACCTTCAAAGTACTCTCAGTTTGATGCAATACACCCATGGAGATGATTTTTCCACTGCTCAAAAGTTTTTGAACTTGTTGATTTTGATGCCTTTTTATGCTGTCATTTTTTTATTTCACCTCTTTTACGTTTTGGCAAAATGTTTCCCTTTGAGAACTTTTTTATCCGAGGAAACAAAAAAAAAGATTGCTTGGAGCAAGACAGGGTGAATAGGGAGGGTGGGGCACAAGGGTCATGCCATTTTTGGTCAAAAACTGTGGTAGGCTCAGTGTGATGTGGGCAGGTGCACTGTCATGCTGCATGTTGTTCCTGTAAATCACCCATCATGAAATGGGCAAATGTGTTGAAAGGGTCTCCAAAAAAAAAAAAAAACAAACAAAAAAAACAATGAAGATGAAAGCAACCTATTACAACGCCAGCTGGTTCACTGATGCAGATGGGTTCCTATGCAGATGAGAACACTCACCTAGCCAGGAAGCCTGTACCACAAGGGGTCCGCCCTCCAGAAAATAATTCCAAGTTCACTCTGGGTGGTGTACATTGTAAGAGATTCAACAAATGTATCACATGTATCCACCATTACAATATCATACTGTAGTTTGATACACAGAGTAGTTTCATTGCCCTAAGAATCCTGTGTTCTGCCTAGTCACCCCTCCCTCTTCCCAGCTAACCCCTGGTAACCACTGTCTCCTTAGTTTTGCTTTCTTCAACATGTCATATAGTTGGAATGATATGTCATATAGTTGGTATGTAGCCTTTTCTGGTTAGGTTGGCTTATTTCACTTAGTAATACGTATTTAAGTTTCCTTCATTTTTTTTAATGACTTAATAACTGATCTCTTTTTAGACCACTGTCTGGATGTACCAGTTTATCCATTCACTTACTTAAGGACATATTGGTTGCTTCCAAGTTTTGGCAATTATGAATAAAACTGTTATAAACATTTGTGTGCAGGTTGTTGCGTACATATAAGTCTTAAATTCATTTGGGTAAATATCAAGGAATGCAACTGCTGACTTGTATGGTGAGAGTATGTTTAGTTGTTTTAAGAAACTGCCAAACTGTCGGTCTATCATTTTGCATTCTCCTCAGCAGTGAATGGGAACTCCTGTTGTTCCACATCATTGCCAGCATTTGGTGGTGTTAGTGTTTTGGACTTGGGTTATTTTTAGTAAGTGTCCCTCATTGCTTATATTAAGCATTTAAAAAAACTTAACAATTAATTATAAGTTCTGGGGATCTAGTATACAGCAAGGTGACTGCAGTTAATAATACTGTGTTATACTCTTGAAATTTGCTAAGAGAATAGATCTTAAGTGTTCTCATTACACAACAACGGGTAACGATGTGAGATGATGGATGTTAATTACATTGATTGTGGTAATCATTTCATAATGTAAATGTACTAGTGTATCAAATCAGCGTGTTGTATTACCTTAAATATACACAATTTTTATTTGTCAACTGTACTTCCATAAAGTCAGAAAAATTAAAAGCTGATAATTCAGATAAGAAACAATGGGGTTTGAGAGCTGGAGAAAAAATTTTGGTTCTAGTCTACCTCCCTCTTTCCCTCTCCTCCCCGCCTCTACCATTCAACCCTCACATCTCATAAATAAAAAACAGACAGAAAGGACCTACTGGAGGCAGGACAGAGATCAGAGCTCCTAACTGCTAATTCTACATGTAAATTGTGTTTCTTCTGCCATTGGCAAACTGCACTTTTGTAGCAGAGGTCCAAGACACAGACGATCAAGGTTACGAACGAGGTGTCTGTGCTCATACATAACTGGTGCTCAAATATGCATGGAGTGAGTGACTAATGTTCCCTCTGGGGGCCTTACTAGGCTTCCTACAGCAACAGTGAATTAATAAGATACTCCAGAGGCAAACGAACCATCTCCCTATAGAATCAAGTACCTTGCACAGAGGGGTTCAAATTTCAGCTGCATTCCATGAATTTATAATGAAATTGTCAGACACTCCTGTTTTCTTTTTAGATAGGATAATTCACTCGTATTGAGGAATTTCTCCTTTCTGGAGAAATTAATCTCCTTTCCATCAGATTTTTCTGAACCTGTGGGTCTCCCAAGCCTTTCATGAGTTTACCTGCTCCGTTCAGCATTCCTTGACGTTCCCACTGGGCAGAGTTGGTGGCAGAGGGTATAAGAGTAAAATAAGCTTGAGGGTGATTTTATTTTTCTCTCTTAGAGATTTAAGTCTGGGCGTTTTAACCTTATATGTTACCTAACTAAGGAGACCTGGAAATAGCCATTCCTTACCAGTATCATTTCCACACATGGATTCAATCCAGAACCATAGCCAGCAAGAGCAGAGGGCATGCTTCTGCTGGTTTCTTTCCTCTGCCCACCATTTCTAAATCCTATTTTAATAGGATTTCTGGAGATAGAGATTCTAGAGCAAGCTTGTCCAATCCACAGCCTACAGGCTGCATGCAGCCCAGGACAGGACAGTTTTGAATACAGTACAACACAAATTTGTAAACTTTTTAAAAACATTATAACATTTTTTTATGATTTTTTTTTAGCTTATCAACTTTATTAGTGTTAGTATATTTTATGTGTAGCCCAAGACAATTCTTCTTCCATTGTGGTTCAGGGAAGCCAAGACTGGACACCCCTATTCTGGAGTCTAACCAATATGGGAAATGCAGTTTGACAGGACTCGTCAATGTCAGCAGTCCCCCGCCCCATGCCCATGAGGTCCCTGCTCTCTGAAGCCACCCAACTTTGGCACCTGCTTTTGCCACTCTCAGGAATACTTGTCCCCTTTTACTTTCTACTTGTCCTTTGAGCTCAGCTTGCAGGACTCTGTATGTACTAAATACCCCGTGAAATGAGAGAGAGGTATAAAGACACCTGTGACAGCTGAACAGGCCCTCTATCATAATTGTAATTGTCTCCTTTCTTCACCTTTGCATCCCTAGCCCCTAGCTCGGGCTCTGACACAGTTAGTTAGGCTGTTAAAAGTTTGGGGAGCAGCCAACATTGCTGTTAAGGGAAAAGGTGTTGGAATGAGATGGATTCCCACATTCAAATCCTGGGTTGGTTACTTGACCACAGTCTGTTGCTTAATCTGAGCCCGTTTCCTCATTTATCAAATGAGAATAAAATATTACCCTGAGTGGTAGGTGGGAAGCATTGAATTAAAAGTGTATGGAAAGTGCTTAGTGCTACTGAGTGGGAGCTTTACTTGTTGAATACGAGGCTAATGAGAATTAGAGTGGCACATTTCTCGCCCAGGCTTTCATCATCCCCTTACACTTAGGAGAGAGGGAAGGGGAAGCCTCTTACCGGCTTGGACGAAGAGACAAGCATCAAAATTGTGTGAACAATTCATGGTGGTGGTGCAGGTACCGATGATGTTACGACAGTTGTAGCACTGCAGGCTGTGACCTAGAATCAGGAAGAAAACCCGTCAGAATTTGGTAGAACAGACTTGCCCTCCTGGCAGCAGAAGGAAAGTCCACCATCTCCGCTTCTACAGGGCAGAGGTCAGCAGCTCATAGCATGCTTCCATTCCCACACAAACCTGCAGCAGATGTATTTTTCCAAACTACAGGTCCAGCAGCATTTTGGGGGGCCCTGATGCAAGTACAAAGGGAATTTCCATATTTAAAAACTCAAATAACTGTGCAATTGAGGAGCTTCCTCCTACCTTCAAGTGCAAGTGATTCATCTGCAATGTAATGATACGTTAAAGGGAAACTATCAAGAGAAGAAGCTAACAGGATTCTATAAACATCTTCCAAGCAAGGAATATGCATATGCACCATGCAATCACATTTTCACAGATGATAATCAGTACCTGGCAGTAGCTATCTGTGTGAAAAGATACAAGGAAGATACATAAAATCTCATTACAGATCAGTACTAACAGATGAATACTTAGAACCGATTTGATGACAAGGAACACTAATTTTTGAATCTCAAGCAAGCAAAATGTTAATTCTCCCAAAAAAGAATCCCATCCTTCTCCTTAGTAGATCTGTATTATAAATAATTATACTCAATCATTACATTTTGAATTTTGTCAATTAAAAATTTGTAGGAATTTGTTCTCTCTCCTTATTTATATAAAAGCCTACCTAATATTCTTGATTTTGTCTTTTGGCCTGCAAAGCCTCCAGTAGTTACTCTTGGGCCCTCTACAGGACACACGTGATAACCTCTGGGGTGTGGTGTCATCTCTGAAGCTGCTTCCTGCTGACAGACAGCTCTACCACCAGAAGCACACGCAGTCAAAGGGAAGACAGCAGCTACACCCCCGAAACTCAGTCGGTGGGGCAGCCAGGCAAGAGCAGTGACACTGAACACAGGAGTCGACACACACCAGGTGCAAAACTGGTAGTACCAACGTGACACAGGCAGAAAATGACATTTGCTCCTTGGTGTCCTAGTGTTACAGAAGTTATGACTGGGGAATACACAGACACCTCTAGGGGCTAGGGAGGGGTGGCCTGGAGGCTAAGGAGTTAAGAGCAGACATTCTGGCGCCAGGCTGTCTGGGTTACAATTTTGTGGGATATTTTAGAAATTATTTAATCTGCCTAAGCCTCAGTCTTGCCATCTGTAGAATGACGCTAAAAACAGTCTGTACTCCACAGGGTTGACATGAGGATTAAATAAGGAAATGCCTGTGAAATGCTCAGAACAGTGACTGGCAAAAAGATGCTGTAAGCATTGGCTGCTGCTGCTATTATTTTACCATGCTTATCACCCTCCTAACATAGGAGAAGCCCTAGGGCAGGGGGACTGAGCTCAGCACTCTGAAGATGGTGTCCATTGGTGCCCCGGGCAGCTTGTGGTGAGAGGGGTGAAACGTAAGCTGCTGCGTGTACCCTCCTCTGCCCCTCCCCCGCAAAAGCAGCTCTGTAACCCAGGACAGGCTGTAACTCAGGAAGGTGCTCCACTGAGGGTAGGGCCGTAATGTAGGAAGGGGCTGTCACAAAACCCTGGACCTGTAATACTGGAAGGCAAAAGAACCAAAGCCAAACTGAGGCCAGTGGCATCAGCTCAGTCTTCCTGAGGCCTAAGGGAAAGGAAGCACATGGCCAAGGGGGCCTGCATGGCCCAGACCCACATCCCTCTGGCCCACTCACCTGAATGGCAGAGGGAAGACAGGATGAGCAGGAGCCCGAGTAGGATGAGACTTCTGTTTCCCATTGTGACTGTCTACGGACTCTGGGAGGAAGACACACAAAGAATTGTCACGAACCAACAAATGACTGTCGGTTATCTCAGAAACCAAGAGTCAGGAGGCATATGGGGCCTCAGGGGACATGGGCAAGGAGCTAGCAGATCAAGAAACCACAGGAAACCTGCCAAGCTGGGGCGCCATAAACCAAGGGTAACTCCCAAGACCTCAGCTTGCTGAAGCAATGCTGCCGGTCCCGGTGAGAGGCGGCGATGGGGGTCAAAGCCCAGAGTCCGGACTACCCGAGTGCTGCCCAAGCTCTCACCTACAGTAGCCGTGGGGACTTTAATAAATTCAGCCCGCCAGGCCTCGGTGTTCATGACCGTGTAGTGAGAGCAGCACCACTTTTCCCCAAGGGCTGTTCAGCCAGATGGGAATATGAGGAAAAGTACTTAATGCAGCAACTGCAGTTCCACCCTAAGTGCTGGCTGAGCGGGGGAGGGGGGAAGGCCACTTCCCCAGGCCATGCCACTAAATGCATCAAGACCAAAGGGGCGACATGACACTGGTGAGCACCAACATCCATTCAACAGCAGAACAGGAGGCAGAGGCCCAGCATGCCTAGATGCTCTGGCTGCCACCTTACCAAGTGCAATGGGCATGTAAGTGTGAAGCGCGCGGCCTCTCTGACTCCATCTCCTCCGAGCCTGCGCTGTTCCCAGGCCGTCTGGCTAACGGCGCCTGCTCAGTCATGCACACAGACATGCCCATCATTAGGGGAACCCTGCTGAGGCTTGAGATTTACAAAAACAGCCCCTTGAATTTCCGCTTCCCCTGGCGTACAGGAAGCCAGAACTCTGTACTTTGCTGAGATGGATGTGAGGAACCACTAGGTCTCCCGTCTTCTCTACCGGCGCCCTCTCCGTCAATAATCCTTTCCTCACTCCAAACACTGACGTCTGGAGTGTTTCACCTTTCGAAGGGGCAGGCACCAGTAATAGGCACACACCTCCTTGTTTACTTTGGGGAAGTAAGGGGGGTTTCCATGTAACTCTGATGACTAGTCCCCATTTATGCCCAGATGTGTTGCAATGAGCATCCAACTCTCCTTTCGTCTGCTAAGAAAGCCAAGGAAGGCACAGGGAGGGTTTTAACTGTCCAAACTGTGAGTAGCAGATCTAAGAAACCACCCCTGCTTCCCCGAGCCCATCCTGAAATAAGGAAACAGCTCCTCTAAACCAAGGGGCTCCACATCCTATTCTCCTGAGTCCCACAGGCCAGGACTTCTGCCTGGATGACAGATGGGACACTGCTGGCCAGGGAGGCCCCCTCCTCCTGTAGGTTAGGAACATCACCTCCCACACCTTTGAAGGTCATCTGCTGCTCAGGGATTGGTTGATGAAGGCCAGGAAAGGGTTAAGACGCAGAAAGGGCAGAGTCTGATCAAACCATTAGGGCTTTTGTTCAGAGCCCATGTGATCGCACTGGGCCCACAGTCACTGAGCACCAGCCATAAGGCAAGGCCTCCTTTCTCCACCACCATCTGTTCTCTGAGCAAATACTACGGCCAGCTGCTTTGCTGGGTGCTACTCACACATTAACTGTATTTCATCCTCATAAAATGCCGTAAAATAAATTTCATCTCCACCTTCCTTTATTAAAAAGGGAAACTGAGAGTTGAGGAGGGACACTAATTTACACACCTGTGGAAAGTAGAATAAATAATACTTCTCTTCCTCAAAGATGTCCCTGTCCTAATTCCGGGTACCTGTGAATACAGGCAACTTTGTATGGCAAGTGACTTTGTAGGTGAGAGTAAGGTTACAGGGATTATTCTGGATTATCCAGCAGGCCCAATGTAATCACCTGGGTGACAACATTTAAGAGGAAGAGGAGGGCACCAGCATGTCAGGCAGCTGGGGACACAGAAAAGGCAAGAGACTCAGCAAGTGACTTCCCCCCTTGCTGCGGACTTGGAACGGGGTCACAGCCGAGGCAAACAGGTGGCCTCTCGATGCTAAGAATGTCCTGAACTGACATCAGCCAGGAAATGGGACTTCAGTCCTCCAATCAGAAGGACTGTATTGTGCCAATAATAAGGAAGGAAATGGACTCCCCACAGAGCCTCCAGAAAGGAACACAGCCCTTCCGAAACCTTGATTTGAAGCTGGTTAGAGTGTGTCAGGCTTCTGCTTTACAGAACTGTAAGATTAATACATTTGTGTTGTATTAAGCCGAAACAGTTGTGATTTGTTTCAGCAGCAACAGAAAATGAACGCACCACCCTCAGACCTGGCATGTGGTGGGCAGCAGGGAAATCCAGGTCTGAGCTCTCAACTAGAGTTAAACTTGCTGGTGGGGAGACTTCTTGTGAATTCAGCTTCTGAAATCAATTTAAGCTGAGGCCACCAGAGAAGAACTCCAAATGCCTAAGAGTAGACTGCCTGCTCTGCTCCTGGGAGCCTGCGGCCCTAGAGGCTGATGAACATTTAAGGCTAGAAGTGTCCTCAAAGATAAAACCCAAAGTTCTTATTTCATAGGAAATTACTGGAGACCCCAGGGGATGCAGTTACCTGTGCCAAGCAAACAGGCTGGTTGCAGAACCGCATCAGGTGGATCACACTTCTATTCACCAGGGGCCGATAACTCACAAGCAGCTTTATCATTACCTGGTGGCTAGTAGTGTCAAGGGCCTGGAACTATGCCTCCTTATCACCTGCAATACAGTGCCTGCGGCAGCCAAGCAGGCCTGAACAAAGATCAGTTACTCAGTTCAGAGAAGTAATTACAACATCAGTGGGGAGAACAAACAGAAAGCCACATCATAATGAACAGCCCCTTCCACTCTAAGGCCCACTACCGGGAGACAGCTAGCCACCCAGGGCTCTCCAAACCACACAAACCTGCAGCTTCCCCTACAAGGGCATTCCCTGCAATTCACTCCAGGGTGCCAAGTCCCTCCCGTTCCAGAGGGCCCCTCATCACAGACAGCCTATTCATGGCCCTGCCCCGTGGAGGTTGGACCTGCAGAGCCAACTATTTAAAGAAGATATTTCACAAAGACATGGGGGTACAGGTAAAAACATGTCTCCCCCTTTGGAAGACCTAAAGCACCTAGGGGCTTGGTTTTGTTTGTAGCAGTCTAGCTGATGTTCTCAAGAGCTGTCCCAGGATTTTTAATGCACCCTTTTTCAAGAGCTTGTACTTGCAGTTATCAAAATGAATTCCATTAGATACCTCCTCTCCTCCCCTAAAACCCATTTTATTTGGGCTTTTATCTTCCAACCCACTTAGTCTAATGGAAAATTCTGTTCAGGAAGCTGAGATGGTTTCCTGTTTCCACTTTGAAAATACAGAAAGTACCTATCTCAGGCACATTTGGTCCAGAGTGAGGTAAGGCAACTCCCTATCCGCTTTGGAGTTACGAACCATCCAACATTTTGGGAAATGTTGCCACCTCCTTCAATTAACAGTCTCAGCCCTCTGTGCCTGTCTTGAAGAAGTGGGAGTACCCTGCCCCCGGTGGGGAACATGAACATGGCGGGTCACAAGGGTACCCAAAATATTAACAGCCATCATTGGTTCTCAAGATATCAGTGCCAAGATATCAGTGCCAAACCAAGCCCTTTCCATTGAATTATACCAATGACGTAAGGCCTAGGATTTTACTGATAAGAAAATAATATTAAATAGCTCACTCAGGATTACCCAACCAGCAAACAGCAGACCCAAGATTCCAACCCTGCTCTGATACTAAACTGCAGCCCCTTGACCATTACAGTGTGACACATGAACTTCATGAGAAAAATGTGAATTCACCCCTTCTCTGCCAGCATGTCAAGCTTCAAATTGTTCAGATTCCAGAGCCATACTCAGCAACAGACAGATTAAGCTAGATAAGTAGGGCCAAGGGGTAGGACAGTTATTTCCCTGATCTCAGATTCTCAGAATTGAACATAAGGTCATATTTGAGTTTTCCCTCCTGTGTTTGCCATCTCTCCCTCTTCAAAAAGCGTCTAGCATCACAAGATGATTTAATATATTCTGTGGGCTATGTCTCTAAGTCGGTAAATTTTATGGGTTGACTTGTTTAGAATGAAATAGAATTACTGCAGTTGAGAGAGGTGGGCAGCCAGGTCTCAGCTGGGCCGGGCAGCCCCCGCCCCAACCGCTGTAGGCAGTCATCATCAAGAAAGAACATGATTTTAAAAAGAAATGAGCTGGTCCCAGCAGGAGACACGTTCAAAATGGACACAGGGTATTTATGATAGGAAGGGAAAAAAGCACTGGCCAAAAGGAAAACCTGAGGAAACCCCCCAAGCTAGAGACTTTATAAGGTGGCAACTAGCTCAAATCGCTATTTCACAAACAAGGGCTGGGAAGACAGAGAGGAGACTCGAGTTGCAAGTCAGCAGACCCCAGCTGTGGCTACTGGGGAGAAGCCATTTTCTTGACACTGTGCATGTGTCAGAGAGGAGAAATGGCATATGTGACCTGGCACATTTCCAGGATCCTTGGGCAACATACTTCCCCTTAAACAACCATTCAAGTCACTACTAAGCATTTCTTTAAAAGTCATCTGTCAGAATCTTAGGAAGGGCGCCGCCCAAGCTGGTGCAAGGTAAGAAAACCTCACACCCAACATGGACTTTAAAACGTCTAAGTTTTGGCCTTGTCTTGTTTATTAATATTCAGAATTTCACTCCTGAGTAAGGGAAGAATGTCCGTGACCACTCAGGAATAACGTTAATCTCCTTTCAAGGTGCGATTTCTCTTCCCTAAATTGCAAGAGCTTCCCTTCAGGGAAAGATGAAGGCAGGTGGTCAGGGTTCCAGGAAGATATTCCCCAGGGAGGGGGAGAGGGGGGAGAGGGGGGA